>LR750374.1:537888-569882 GCA_902729485.2 Mus minutoides | reverse complement strand
TGTGTGTGTGTGTGTGTGTGTGTGTGAGCCTGGTGTGGTGTTTTGGAGGAGATCCCCCCATACATAGTCCAGCCATTCGGATGCTTTAGTTCTCAGTTGGTGACTGTTCGGAGGAGGCTTAGCAGGTAAGGCCTGCCAGAGGGCGTGTGCCAGTGGGGACCGGCTTTGAGGTTCCAAAGGACCAGTTCTCTTCACTCTGTTTCCTGCTTGCAGTTATAGGTGTGAGCCACTCAGCCGTTCCTGCCCACTTTCCCGCAGTGATGGGGGTGACTCTTGTCCCTGAAGAGTCTTCATCCCAACGAACTCTTTCATAAGTTGTCTTGGTCATGGCATTTTATCACCACAACAGAAAAGGAACTAGGTCACCTGGCAACCGGGGTCCCATCTCTGGAACTTATGGTAGAAGGAGAGAACTGACTTCTGGAAGCTGTCCAATGACCACATTTACTGTGGCATGTGCATGAGCATGTACACACAACAGCAGCAGCAGCAACAACAACAAAATAATAGTAATACTATTCTAAAAAAGAACAGCAGCTGGGGCAAGTGAATGCAGATATGCATGTGCATTGAGACATGTGTGTTAGTGTATGCTCACAGTGTGTAATGAGTTCTTGTTTTCAAGTACATGTAAGCATGTATATTTGGGAGTGTGTACATGTCAGCATAGGCACACTTAAATGTAGAGCTACATGCCTTGTATAAAAGAACATGTGCTTAGTTAAGTGTATAGGCATACATGTGAATTCTGGTGTATATGCTCCCCTGTGCATAGGCTGTGTGTATGTGTATGTGACTTTTTCAGAAAAGTGAATTTGGTTAAGTGCTACAGACAGGATGTGTAAGCATCCTGCCTCAGCGCATTCCCTGTTGTCATGGAAACAGAGCTCACCTGGAGCTGTACACTGGGATTAGTGTCCTGAGCTCACCTGCAGGCAGAAACAGGGAGTAAGGCAACGCTTAGCTCTGTATCACAGGGCTGTTCTTGGCCTCTTGGGTATATCTTCTGCTCAGCCAGAAACAAAGCTTGTAGTCTAGGCTAGGACCTTGAACTATCAAGATGGGATCCTTCTCCTGAAAGTGGCCTGGATCACTCTGTTGCTTCAGAGCCATCTGAGTCTCTCAGTGGCCGCCTGGGCTTAATGAGTACAGGGCCATCGTTTTGAATTTCAGCCAGCAAAGCCTGGGGGTTTAATTCTCAGAGTAGAAGTTGAGATACATTTGCCTCTTGGTCAGCACCATGGGTAGTGTCTTGTCTATAAAAGGACTCTGACAAATGCCGTCAGACTTTAATGCAGTCACGTGGAATAGAATCAAAGGAGAAAGAAATAAGTCAGATGGAACAAAGATGCAGGCATCGGACACGAGCCAGGCATGGGAGCTCCCGGCACACACAGAAGGCTAAGTAGCCCATCAGAGGACTAAAGCAAGCTCTTGCTTTCCCTCTTCTAAGGCCACTGCAAGGCACTGATCTCAGTGAGGAATTAATCTGGTCAAAGGATGAGAGCAGAGCCAGGCAGGGGAAGATCAGACGTTTATCATGTAGTGACTCAGTGTCCGAGTAATTTCAAATCCTCAGGGAAAATCTGTGTAATTTTAATTTTCCATCTGGATTTGTCCCCAGTTCCTTCCAAGCCATGGTTACAGTCTCTGCCTTCAGCACTAGCAGTGACAGGTTCTGATGGTTTTGAGTCATGAGACACTAAGGGAAATCAGACCATTGTTTTCTTTTGGGTATTTTTCCCCCTGTGGCTTTTCTTTATCCCCGTGATGGCTAAATGGATGGGGTTCTAAAAGCCTTTTAAAAGACCCAAAGATAGGGCTTGTTTTCCAGCCAAGACCAATAGGAAATGATTTGGACCTTCAAGCTGTTTTCAGAATGAGTTATGATCAGTCAAAAAGGAGCTCCTAATTAGAATAGCTTCTACCACAACTAGCTACTGGGCATGCTGCTGTACTTAAATATGGAGATGCGTTACTTATCTGAGGAGCGACCCATACTTCTCCTGTGTGCAATCTGGTAGGAATTGGATGCCAGGATGCTGTTTGACCATAAGTAAGGAAAAGACCAAGAGGGTGCAATGAGGACCCCGAGGCTGACAGCACAGCCATCACCACAGAAACTGCGGCCCTTGGGGCTGTAATTAAAGGGGCCGTAGAATAAGCATGTTGTGGTGAGTGCTAGGGTACATCTGCTCCCCAGCAAAACCACAGCATTCCCTGAAGTGCTGTCTTAATTAAAGATGTAAATCCATCAGGCATCTGAACAAACTGGGAGTTACAGGGCTGTGTAGATTTCCTCCTGCAAACGTCCTGTTCTGGAGAGCATGGAGATGAGGACCTGGGCAACCATGAGGTAGCAGAGACAAAGGAGAGTAGAAAGAAAAGTAGGTGAGGAGAGGGTTAGACTGTAGTAGTCTAGTGGGCTCAGTGCCCCCTTGCCCATCATTTCAGAGAATCCCCATCTCACAGTGAGAACAAAAGAGACCCTTCTGTTCAAAATTCCAGCCAATGCCTACAGAGGTCTCTGGTAGAGTTGGTTCCTCCCCTGTTCCCTGTTCCCAAGCACCCCCAAGAAGTGCTCGAAATAGAGGTGGGACAGATGGCCCCCCGCACTCGTTAGGCCCAGGCGGCCACTGAGAGACGCAGACACCTCTGAAGAAGTAGAGTCATCCAGACCACTTTCAGGAGAAGGATCCCGTCTTGACTGTTGCAGGAGAGCGAGGAAGGCACTGTGTGGCTTCTTACAGGCTTGTCATCCAGGGAAGGAGGGCCTTCCTCTGAGCTCTCCACATCACCACCTTTGGCATCTTGGAAGCTCTTGCTTTCATTTGGGGGTTCAAGTTCACTGGATGAACTTTCCTGGGGGAGCTATGTACAAACATCTGTTCTACATACACAGGGTGCCAAGAACAGACCAAGGCATCCGTTTACCCAGGTCAAGAATATCATACCAGTGACTTTACTGGGTTTACTTGTAGAGCATGGCAGCAGTGGGGTTCCTTAGGGGAGCTTCACTGGCCCCAGAACACTGCCGCAATGTAAAATCCTACCCCGTATGAATGGTGACATGCCTTGGACTGAATAGATGGAGCCTCCCTTCAGTTAACCTTCCTTACCCTCTATGGTGCCTGCCAAGACTCCTTAAAGCTGCGGGAGAATTGCATCCAGCTGGGAGGGGCCTGTAAGAATTAATAACAGGAATCTCAGGTGATGGTCTGGCTACCCACCAGATCCCTTCCTTCTATGAGAGAATGTCAGCAGGCCACATTTTGACTCTGGATGCTCTCCATGGCGGCTCTGAATGGGTACACTCGGAATACATCATCCCATGGCATCACGCTGGGGTTAGTAAACACCGCCATAGAGCAGAATGAGCTCTTCCTTCAGAGCCCCATGGACATTGAGGGAGGCAAAGGGCATTTCTGAGAGTTCTTTTCAGAGGGAAAGCAAGTGGGCTGGGCTTACAAACTGAGTGAGGCCTCCCCAGACTGGAACTCTGAGAGGAAAGCTCAGGCTGAGTAAAGGCAGCAGGAGCCCAGAGAAGGCACAACTACCCCAAGACCAGGCTTCAGGACTCCCTATCTGCCAGCCCGGGCTCCCATACACAGGGCGAGAGTGCAGACTCCCAGTCAGAGACTGGTCAGTCACGGTGGGGAGAAGATGAGGAGACATGCCTCCACTGGGCTCTGCTTCATCCCCCGCCCCCTTGTCTGGTTTAAGAGAAGAGTGTCATTGATATTTTTCTTTGTGAGATTCTGTGTACTGCTTTGGAAAGAGACAGGTCTGTTAAAGAGGATTTAGTTAATGGGTTTTAAAAGCTGGAGACTCTCAGCAGAACACCTCCAACCCCCTCCTCTCCAGTTATCAACCAGCCCTGCACTTTGTGACCAACCATGGGCTGGACCCTTCCCCTCCCACTACCACCACAAGGCTTGCATTCATACTTAGGCTGTCCTGTGGAACCTCTTTCATAAGACCGCAGAGTGGAACCTTCTCCTCTTCCATTCATGTTTCCACGGGGAGGGACAATAACCACTGTGACACCTTCCCTACCTCAGACAGATTGGGAATAGGAGGTGAGTGAAAGGCTATAGCTTAGTGCAGGCCTCACTTCTCTCCTGGCCTAGGATCCATAGGCGTCCTTGGTGGGCATGGGGAGTGTGGCTGAGAATCAGGACACTCACCAATACTATATATACCCTGAACCACATTATGCAATATCTGCTATGCTAATTATAAAGGTTTCTAGATCTACGACTGGAGAAAGCAGGTGAGCCATGACTGGCTCACACAACCCCAGCTATGTCTACAAGACAAAGAGACAACCTCACACTCGCTCAGTCTGGCTTCCCCACGCTGTTCTGTCTTTGATCCAGGTTCTCACATATCCCAGGTTAGACTTCAATTTCTTCTGCAGCAGAGGATGACCTTGAACTCCTGACTTCCCTGCTTTCATCTATCTCACAAATCTTGGGATTACAAGCAGGCACCACCATATCACATTTTATGAGGTACTAGGGATTGAACCTAGGACCTTAATGCATGGTAGGCAAATGCTCTCCCAGCTGAGCTGTGGTCCCAGCCCCTGTGCTGCTCTTTAAGTTCCTTTTCATTGCAAACAGAGAGTCCTGTTGCCCACACTGTTTGAACAGAAGACATATGTGGATCCTGGCTCCAGGGGACTGCTGGTTATAGGGCAACATACTAAACCATAGCATAGGGGTAGGACATTTTGTAAGGCCACTCTTCAATCTGAGGAAATAAAGGGAGGCCTGGGGGAAGAGAGGAAAAGAGCTGGAACTTGAGAGTAGCAAGCTAAAAACTCAGAGATCAGATGTCATCAATGGTCCGGAAAAAAAAATGAGCTGAATTTCCCCTAATATCTCCCTTCTCCTGGATGTTAGTAATATGATATTGATAGGTTACTCTCTGTCTATGAGACAACTAAACTAGTTTGTCCACGCGTCTCTGTTGGACTCTCTCATTTTGTGATTGACTTCGGGTTAAGAACAAAGAGACACACAGACCCCCTCCCATAAATCATCAGCCTTCTTGCTGCCGAAGAACTAATTATGCTGACACCCCCATCTTTTACAACACATTTATTAGCAGAGGCTGAGCAAGGGGATGAGCGGTGGCTGGGAAGGAGCACGGAGAGCCTTTGTCGCAGCCCACACGAGGCCATCAATCTTCGAGGGACAAGGAAGCGGGAGATGTCACCCTTCCAGAAGGGATGGGATAAAAGATGTGCTGCCGAGACAGCTNACTAATTATGCTGACACCCCCATCTTTTACAACACATTTATTAGCAGAGGCTGAGCAAGGGGATGAGCGGTGGCTGGGAAGGAGCACGGAGAGCCTTTGTCGCAGCCCACACGAGGCCATCAATCTTCGAGGGACAAGGAAGCGGGAGATGTCACCCTTCCAGAAGGGATGGGATAAAAGATGTGCTGCCGAGACAGCTGATTATTAGGTATTTGCATATGAGAACTTGCAATTTGTACCCATCACGCCTGCCTCTGCCTCGCCTGCTGGCATTCCCCTCTAAGTGCATTTTCCGTAAGTCCCAGGCTGATAGAGAACAACAGAACAGCCTGGCCAAGGTCTGCTAGGGGTGTGGATGTGCTCAGCTGGAGCTTTGCACAGGGAAGGGTCTGTGCCCCCATGCCAGGGCATAGGGCAAATTCAGAAAACACAAGGTCTTCTCCATAATTACACAATCCTCAGGTTCCTGTTGGGGGAACCCCTCAAACGGGAGAAGAACTGGGCATGATAAGGGTGTAACTGGCTGTTGCTGCATCAAGTTTTTTTTTGGGGGGGGGTCATTCAAAGAATTGGAGTTGTATATACACATAGCAAAGGGTTTTGTTCAGAAGCAAAAGCACAAGGCAGACATACCATTGGGACCAGCAGACAGCGGTGAAGAGACCTGAGAGCCCTGGGTGACTTCTGAGATGTCCTTTAATGGGTCTTGGAAGAAGAGATGTTGGTTTCTAGAGGCATGGGTTTGGTGGTGTTCTTCTCTGATAAACTCTTAATTAGTATCTGAGAACTTGGGCCTCCTGCCTTAATACATCCACTGGTGATCTGGATGCATACAAAGGCATTAGCACTTCTTATCCCAAGTAGAGACCTCAAAACAGGTAAGGGGCCAGAAGACTCTTCACAGAAGATGTTCCCTGGGAGACAGGCTCAAGAGCATCTGTCTCTCACTGAGCTTCCCCTCTCTCTCTCTCTCTCTCTCTCTCTCTCTCTCTCTCTCTCTCTCTCTCTCTAGCCCCTGTGGTTAGGCTCAGCTTACAGACATCGCTAGAAGAGGTTGGATAATGCTCAGCTCACTCATCTCTCTCCAGTACTCCCATGGTGTGAGGCCTATGGTGTGGCAGGGGTGGTGGAGTGGTGTACTTTGGTTTACTTCCTTTCAGTCTTGGGGACATCCACTGTGCTTTCACTCGTTCAGTAAAGGGATCTAAAGAAAACCTTTGTTGTACCATTCTATAATGAGGGAATCAGGAAGTAAGTCGAAAGATGCTCTCTCCTTTGGCTGTTCATATTGCGGTGGATGTGAACTCCCAGCATGCCTTTCAGATGGCTGTGGGGATGTCTGATAGGTGTTGAGAAAGAAGCCATGAGCAGAGAGAAGCAGCACACAGATTCCGGAACCACGAGAGTGGCGTTCGTTCACCCTCTCTATATCACTGCTATGAAGCCCGTGATTGCATTTTTCCTGAATACTCGGTCAAGGATGATGACACGAGTGGAGGGATCCCCTAGGGAGGCTTCCTGCTATGGAACAATTGGTTCTTGCATAAAACATAATTTCTGATTGCTTCGCTGGGCTTGTGTGGGAAACTTTGAGCAGCCTTAAAAAGAGAACGCAAAATATTAGTCGGGCCCCTCCCCCTGCCGAGCTCTGAACTGCGTAAGTTGGCAACACAACCTTCAGGAGCAGTATCTCACTGGAGAGGGGGAAACAATGCTGTGACTAGAGGTTAGAACTGGGAATGCAGAGGGGGCTAGAGTACTGTGGGGAGGCCCCTACCCCAGTGTCACGGCAGAAACGCCTGGACACCCCATTTGAAGGACAGTATTCTCCATGTGAGCACCTACAGCAAAGGCCACTCACTCCCCTCTGCCCCAGGAATTCACAATCATGGTCAGAATGAGCTGCCAGGAGCTAGAGTCAGCAGGAGCAACAGTTTCTAACTTCCTCTCCCAAGAAACTGAACGGTGGACTGATCACAGTGAGAACAGGAAAACCCTGTGAGGAACACTTAGAAAGTCGAAGACTGTACTGCAGGAAAAGGACAGAGCAACAGACAGACTCCAGCAAAGAGCCAAACAACGTTCTGAGCTGAGAAGTGTATTTATTGTGAAAGGCCCAGGCGCATGCTTAAAGGCAGATATGGAGTCGCCATGCACGGTACTGGGGGAGAAAAGTACTCACAATCGAACTCAGCCCTGACGCCTAACTGGCCTGGTTAGGCCACTTAGTGTAATGGTGGCTTGCTCCAGTGGGAGTAACCAGTCACCTTTTGGTTGGATCCAAATCCTGATCCACAAGATAAAACCCATACCTGATACCACCAAGAAACCATGACTAGACTTAGGCCTTAGGGAAGAACCTAATTCTGTTCCTCTACTGAATTTACATAGTAATTAACTGGCCCATACATTCTTATCTCATAGATTAATACATCATTCAAACCCACCTCAGAATGGTTTTTTGTTTGTTTTTTTCGTTTTGTTTTGTTTTGCAGTAGACCAGCAACTGGTCAAGATACAGAGGATAAGAGATGCAGAATGCTCAGCCTTAAACAATGTATCTTCCAAGGAATACATATCCCACTTTCCCAAGGCCTGAGGATTATTTTGAAAGTCCAGGTAGATAAGTAACCACAAAGAAACAATGTTGCATCTTCTGGGACACAATAAAGCCATTGTGCATATGAATTTACATCTGTTAAAGTAGCGTCAACAAGACCTGGCCAAGTTCAAGCAAGACCAAATCCTAGGTTGGAGAGGGGAGGTGGGTACAAAATCCCACCTCCTAGCTGAGCAGCTACCAGCATCCATAGCTGTTGGAAGAGGGAAAGTTGGTTTTCTTTAAGCATGAAGCCCAGGGTGGGTTTGCCCCGCTCCTGTGGAAGCTCAGACATCCAAGACCAAACAGGCAGCACCAACTACACTTGATGGGTTTGTTAAATGAAGGGCATTGAATTGGGTGAGTAGGGAAGAGATGGATCTGGAAGGAGTCTGGGGAGAGGGAAATATAACCAAAATATATTGTGTAAAATTCTTAAGGAAATAATTAATAATAATAATAGAAAAAAGAAGTCAAAAGAAAAAAGTTAAAAAGCAAATTGGATCTAACTGAAAAAAGTGGTAAGCTGCAAAGCAGACTTCAATTGACAGCCCATAACAGACCTTATAGAATTACAAGGGGAGAAAAAGCTGGAGGATGGGGAGGAGAGTGGAGTAGAGCTGTCTGTGTCAGTCTGTCTCTGGAACGGACAGAATTGTGAACTCACAACACCAGTACTGGACCACATTCAGGCCGCCCAGCAGAACCTCAACTCAGATGAGGGAGGGGCTCTGAGGATCCACCCCTTAAGGTAGGGGATCTGAGGCTCCTCCCCTTAAGGGAGGACCTCCGAGGCCCTACTCCTTAAGGGAGGACCTCTGAAGCTCCACCCCTAGCTTGTGCACTTGGCCTCCATGATGTGGGAATCTGAGCAAGATTGATCTTGTTAGCATTTGCATTTGAGAAAACAAGATTCGATGCTTATGATATCTGCTGGATCAGCAAATGGTCACTTGTTTAGTTCCCATGATGATCTCTGGTTATCTTTACAGGTATCTTTATCTGCTGTTATCTTTACAAGTAGATGTACTGAGAAATGGGATGAGCTGACTAGTACAAACTTTTAAATCTTGAAAATGAAGCCATGCCATTAGTACATCTGACCCGGGATGGCAAGATGGCTCAACCAAGCTCTACACACACTTGGCAATACCTGGGGGAAAACTGCAACCTCCCACTGCACAAGGAACCCAGCTATACTTGGAAGAAGGATAGACACATCTAGACATAAAGGGATGGGAGAAAGTAGGCCATGTAATTAAACACTTATTGCAGGATCGGTGTGCTAATATCAGGCAAAAATAGGCTGCAATACAAAAAAAAAAAAAAAAAAAAAAGGAGTCATTAGCAGGGAACATCGGTGTGGTATGATTTATGGGTCAATTTCCAAGGAAGACACAATTCCAATCTGTATTCGCCTAATAGAATTGTCTCAAAATATGTAAAGTATTGTCTGATAGAGTTATGGGAGACTGATGAGCCCCCCGCCCCCAGCTCGCTGGGAGATTTTGCATTCCATTTCTCAATAATGGATAAAGCAAGCAAGTTTCTTCCTAAGGATGTAGGAGAATTCAACAACCTCGCTGCCAGGTATGATGGGAGCCTGCAAATTGGGGTTGGGGGCGTGCTTGCTGTTCAGGCAAGCAGACAACATTTACAAATGTTAGTCCCCTGGTATAGGAAGCCCCAAGAAGCCCTTTCTCTATCAAATGTTCGAGCATGACACCCAGGGCCATCTGCTGGGAAAGTGAGGAACATATTTACAATATGTATTAAAGCCACAGTTCTAATTTGCCAGGGTCCTTTTAATTTTAATTTTAAAATTTTATTTATCTATCTATCTATCTATCTATCTATCTATCTATCTATCTATCTATCTATCTATTCTGATTTTTGCAAGAGGAGATCAGAGGAAAGTCCTGGGTATCAGGAGGAGGGGACTGTATTAAGGATGCTTTAAGGAGACCTGGCTTCATTCTGAACTGGGCAGCACCCCCCCCAACTCTCAGCAGGAGCTAAAGCCCCCCACACAGCAGGAAGCAGAAGGAGGTGGATTGGCTCTGGCCCCCCACCTGCAAAATCGCTTTTGAAGTTGAAAATAAAAGAAATTAGGGTTAGGGTTATGGTTAGGGTTAGGGTTATGGTTAGGGTTAGGGTTAGGGTTAGGGTTAGGGTTAGGGTTAGGGTTAGGGTTAGGGTTAGGGTTAGGGTAGGGATAGCACAGTGCTTGGTTAGAAACGCCACAGGTGAAGGGTGAAGATGGGAGATCTGACTTTACCATCAGTAAAACAGGCGGTTAGTGAACCTGAGCCCACTTAGCTCCGTGGGGGATGTTCCAGTCCCTGGGCCCGTGTGATGTGGGGATGTCCCAGTCCCTGGGCCCGTGTGATGTGGGGATGTTCCAGTCCCTGGGCCCCGTGTGATGTGGGGATGTTCCAGTCCCTGGGCCCCGTGTGATGTGGGGATGTTCCAGTCCCTGNCCCTGGGCCCGTGTGATGTGGGGATGTCCCAGTCCCTGGGCCCGTGTGATATGGGGATGTTCCAGTCCCTGGGCCCCGTGTGATGTGGGGATGTTCCAGTCCCTGGGCCCCGTGTGATGTGGGGATGTTCAGTCCCTGGGCCCCGTGTGATTTGGTGTCTTAGTTCCTTTTTGTTTGCTCGGTTAAAACACCCTGAAAAGGAACCTAGAGGACAAAGAGCTTACTTGGCTCCCAGTTTGAGGTTACTGGTCAGCATGGAGGGAAACCGAGGCAGGGGGAGTGGGAGGAAGCCTCCATCGGGAAGCTGGGAGAGAAAAGCAGATGGTCCTCTGGCTGCCTCCTTTCTATTCAGACCAGAGAATGGTACTGCTACCTCTTGTAGGGTAGATTTTTCAGCTTTAATTAAACTAGTTAGGACGATATCTCCTAGGCATGCCTGCAGGTTAACTGTTCTCGTTAGATTTTGGTCACCTTAACGCAACCTAGAGTCATCTGGGAATCCCAGCTGAGAAAATGCTTCCATCAGATCAGATCAGCATGTGGCAAGACTTTGCGGCATTATTGTTGCTGTGTAAGAAGGCAGCTCGTATCCGGACAAGTCAAACCAGGCCAGCACAGCTCCCCCAGAAGAGGTTTATTGGGGGGAAGCAGGGAAGAGAAGAGGACGAAGGGGGTGAAAAGGAAGGAGTGAGTTTTGGGGGTCTTTGCCTCTTTTTTTTTGGTTTATGAGACAGGGTTTCTCTGTGTAGCTCTGGCTGTCCTGGAACTCACTTTGTAGACCAGGCTGGCCTCGAACTCAGAAATCCGCTTGCCTCTGCCTCCCAAGTGCTGGGATTAAAGGTGTGCGCCACCACGCCCGGCTCGGTCTTTGCCTCTTATTTGAGCCTGGACTTAACACTGTTTGCAGGTGTAGCAGGGCGAGGTGCACGGTGGGAAGAAGTGGTTGCCATGGCAACCCTTGTCACCTAGGGTTGACATCATGCTGGATTCAGAGGCAACCATAAAGCTGGTTTCTGATGCCTACGATTATTATTATTGTTATTGTTGTTGTTGTTGTTATTATTATTATTATTATTATTATTATTATTATTATTATTATTATATTGGTGTGGAAAGGCCCAGCCCACTGTAGACTGTTCCACTACTGTGAAGATTGCCCTAGGATGTCTAAGAACATGTCTAAACAAGCCATGGGGAGGAAGCCTCTGAGCACTGGTCCTTCGGAGCCATGGCTCTGTTCCTGCCTCCAGGTTCCTGCTCTGGCTTCTTCCTTCAGTGGTGCCCTGAGAACTGTAAGAAAAGCCAAACCCTTTCCTTCCCTGATTGCTGTTGATCATCATGTTCTTTGCAGCAACAGAAGGCAAATGAGAACAAGGACCATTTGGTCTAACTAGCCCCTCCTATGTGTATTCGGAGGCCTGACCCCTAGACAATTCCAGTACCCATCACTCTGGTGACACTGGCCACCATGGCTGGGAATGACAGGGAAGCTCCGGGACTCCCCTTAGCCAGGGCATTCCGAGTCTGGAACAAGCTTCTCCTTAACTCAAAGAGAAGAAACTGAGTTAGCCTGAAGCTATTTGGGGTCTGCGGACAGTGAAGGTGGTTTCTACAGGATGGTGGTGGTGGTGGTGGTGACAGCAACTGAGACGAGCCCAGAACACAGGAACTGGGTGTGGGGCTCAGGAACTGGGTGTGGGGCTCAGGAACTGGGTGTGGAGCTCAGGCATCACTTGGACCAGCTCTACAGATCTCACCACAGCTCTACCAAGACAGTGGCAACATTACTCTCTTCTTCAGATGGGAGACTTTGTTGCTAAAACTCTCATCAGACTGCTGATGGTAGCATCCAGCTTTGCTCAGCTCCACAAGTGACCATGACCAGGGGACAAGATCTCTCTACTGACAAGCAAGCAAGGCACGGGCATTTGTGACACGCAATATGGCCCCGGCTCTTCTGTTACTCTTCTTATTAAATAAAAATGTGAATGTTTGTGTGTACATGTTCATATGCATGGGTGTGTGAGCATGTATGTGTGTGAGCATGTATGTGTGTGTGAGCATGGGTTACTCTTCTTATTAAAATAAGAATGTAAATAAAATGTGTGTACGTGTTCATATACAGGTGTATGTGAGCATATACGTGTGTATGAGTGCATGTGTATTACTCTTCTTAAGTAAAATTGTGAATGTTCGTGTTCTTATGCATGTGTGTGAAGATATATGTGTGTATGCATGTATGTGTGTGTAAGCATGTATGTGTGTGAGCATGTATGTATGTGTGTGAGAGCATGTGTGTGTGAGCATGTGTGTTACTCTTATTGGATAATAAAAAGTGTGAATGTTTGTATGTACATGTTCATATGTATGTGTGTGAGCATTAGCATGTGTGTGTGTGAGAGAGAGAGACAGAGAGAGAGACAGAGACAGAGACAGAGGGCGAGCATGTGTTCAGGTGAAATGTCAAGTGTCTTCCTTGATCTCTTTCCCATCTTGTTTTTTGAGATGAAATCTCTCACTAACCTGGAGCTCCCAGACTGGGTAGCCTGACCAATGAAGCTCCTGCCATTGCCTCCTTAGCAGGGAATCATGGATATACGTGACCATACATGTCCTTTTTACATGGATTCTGGGAACTTAGTCCCAGGTTCTATATCTGTGCAGCAAGCATTTTATCAGCTATGCCACCTACCCAGACTTTATTGTCATTTATTGTAATGAATGATGTGAGCCTATGGTGTGCCCTGATTCAGATCTCCCGGGTTACCAGGTAACATGGACACTGTTCAAGGCACACGGGGCATAAGTCCTGATCCATTTGTGGTTTTCCAAAGTGGTAGGAAAGTTGGGTAAAAGGGTCAGCAATGACAAATGTAGAGTGTCAAGTGCTTCATCAACACAAAGACAAAGATATCTGTTCCTCCAAGACACCTGGACATCTCTGAGAAAGTATCCACAGGGCAAAACAAAGCCATGTGGGCAAGCTTACCTACCTTCAACCTTGGCTATTGGGGCCATTTACTGGCTGCTCACCAGAGACCCAGGAGCGGAGTTCTTACCCCGTGCTGTACTGGGACCAGGGATAAGATTCCTTTTAGTTGTCTGGACTTGAACTTGAACTACAGAACCTCGCAACCCATTACACATCCCAGAACTCACTATATCCAGCCACCAGCCATCTATCAGGTGACCACTGAGAGGTTCCAGGACTCAGGAAAACCACAAGTGTGTGAGCCTCCTCCCTCCACAGTGTCAGAGCCCCCACCCCCATGTTCTATGCTCCTGCTGGATACATCAGCACATGCCCACCCTGGGGCCTGGTCCACACTTTGACCACCATGAGGACACAAATGAGACTTGGAGTCCTTCCAGCACCTTCTGCTCCCGAGCGGCCGCTGAAGGCGAAGGTTTGTTGTTGATGGATCAATAGTAGTGAGTGACTCTCATTCCACGGCAGGAATTCCAGGGACACAAACACACATCTCAGATTAAAGAACACGTGTCAGAGCATGAAGTAGCTTATCACAACCATTTACTGTCTCAGCGCAGACAGAATGACAGGAGAGACTAGGCAGGGGTCACAGGGGGTGCCTTTCACCATCAAAAGCCTTATCGACTGGAGTCCATTATGACAACCTCCGAGTGAAAAGGTGGACGGGCTCCGGAGCATTAGTGAGCTTCCCAAATACAAGAAAATTGATCCATGACAAATTAATCCTGGCAGCTTTCATTTTCGATTTCCTTTCTGATTATATGGAACCATTAAAATGAACCCAAATAGAAAGGAATGAGATGGGACATCGAGAGAGGTACCTGTGCCACGCATCAATTCCTTTCAAACATAGTTGAAGAGTAGATTTAATTTAACTAAATGGTAGTAGCCATATTGATGTAGTAATCAGACTACTGGGGGCTGCCACTCAGGGCTCCTTGGCAGATCCAGGCCTGGGACCGAGGTCTCTCTTCTCACAAAGAGATGGGGACCAAGGTGTTTCCTTCACAGTGGACCCTGCAGAGTGCACCTCAGCCAATGAGAGCAGCCACTAGGTGGGTTGCTAAGAAACACTATTCGGGGTTCTCCAACATGAGGGGGCCTTGAGTGAGAGGGTAGGGAAGGCTCTGTGCTCTGACTGGGCCCCCCAAGCCATGTGTTGAACATGGACCCCAGTGCATCTGTGTTGAGAGGCAGGGCCTCTGAGTGAAGATTGGCCTCACACTGGTTCAGTCCCCTGGAGATTGTGTGAACATGCTCTGTGACAGTTTAGATCAGAAATGTCACCCACAGGCTCATGGGTTTGAGCATCGGTCCCTAGCTTGTGGCATTGTTGGGAAAGCTTGTGGAACCTTTGGGGAGTGGAGACTCACTAGAGGAAGTGAATCACTGAGAGCAGCTTTGGGGCTTTAAAACCTGGCCCCACTTTCTGTTCATTTTTAAGTTCTCTGACTGCGGGTATAACCTGATCATGTCTCAGGCCCTTGCTGCTGAGTCCTCTCTGCCACAGTGGCTCTGTCCCTCCCACTTTCCCGCCTGGGTCCTTGGGCCCTGCTTTATAATGTACCTCACCTGGCATCCTCCTGTTCCTGCCCTCCTATCCTGGTGTGGCGCCTGGAACATTTTCTCAAAGCCGTTCACACCGCAGGGGCTCCTCTCCAGGAGAGTCTCACAGCCTCCTGGCTGTTCTCTGTCCACCCTAGCATGTTCTCAGCCATATGCACTCCTTCCTTCCTCTCCTCCCTACGAGGCTGGCTTCCTTCTCCTGAGACTAAACCCCCTTCAGCATTTTCTATGTTGTAGAGACATCTGGATCTGGGAAATTTGGAAACACTGCCTAGGACCCAGGGGACCTGCCCATTCTGGCCTCTCCACTTCAGACCTGTGGAAGTTCAGGCAGGGATATACTGGGCTCCAGAAATCAGCAAGACTAGTCATGCCCCATCAAAACAGCAGTCCTCACAGGCCTCCGGGATTGTGTTCAGCAAATGCCACTTTGATCCATTCTGTCCCAAGGAAACGGTAGAGTACTCTGACAGGGACTTTTCTAGAACCCAGCTCCATAGTAAACATGTCTCTTCTAGTGTCTGTTCAACTCCACAATATACCATTGACTGAAGCAGACCTGAAGTACAAGGAGGGCCTCGAGCCCTGAGCGTGCCAGGGCTGTGCGGTGCTGCTGCTGCGCTAGCCATGACTACGTGCCTGGAATATGTGTGGAAGGAAGTTTTGTCTCTGAGTCTCTGAGGAGAAGAAGAGATTTGGGGGTACTGAGATGAACCAGTCTGTGTCCCTGAGACTACCAGAGGCAGTCAATTCAAGCAAAACTTGTACGGAAACAATTAGATCAGGGGAGCCCTGAGTGGTTCCTGTCCACAGCCTTATGCCTCGGAACAGCCTGTCATGGAGTCCAGATGACATCCCCATACCAGAGTGAAAATGAGCTTTAATCACTAAACCCCTTAACATTAATCACTACCCATCAGTGAGTCAGGTGCTGCCAACAGTGCATTCATTCTCAATCCTGCATGTTAAATAAATGAATATCATAGGAAGAAAATACCTCCGTTGGTGCCAGCCCCTTACTAGGAGAAGCAGCTGGCTTTACTCTGCTCTCTGGTATGGCTGCGGGGTCTCCCTAGTGGCCAAGCCCATGTGGGAGGGGCTGCGGGGGCCCAGGTGGGAGGGACTGCAGGGTCTCCATAGCTGCCAAACCCAGGTAGGAGGGGCTTCAGGACACAAATTGTTTTTAATCCTGTGTGTGCTTCCAGATTAAGGATTTCAGGAGAAGCCACACCTCTCCCAGAGGACATCTGGGGGTCCTTGGTCCCTTAGTTGACACACACAAGGCAGACTACAGCAATCATAAATTCCCTGGGATCCAGCGCTCTGCAATCTCAGTGGATGCTTTCAGCTGGAGCCCTAGCCTGTAGCCTCATTTCCTGGGGAGACTGAGGCCTGGTGATCATAGAGCCTTTGCAGAGGATTGAGGCGCTAGTTGGGCTCTTGGTCTGTTTTTAGGACAAACGAAATTGTCTGTGTGTGCTGCTGACCTGCCTGGGCCCTTCCTTCACAGCCACGCAATAGAGATGGGGAAGAAAGGGCGATTTTCTTTCTGTGTGTTTTTATATTAAAGTAATCAGACAGCGCTGTGTCCAAGCAGTTGCTTACCCACGGGGAGAGACAAAGATCAATATTAATACCGGGACTCCTACGCAGCAATCTCTCTGAGATGTCAGGCAAGGCTCTGTTCTAGAGGCTTTCTATAAGCGGGGCACATTCCAACCCAGAGCTCTTTCTCCCTGCTCTCTGGCTGTATTCCTACCAGTCTCTTTGTCTGTCTTGGTGTGTCTCTCTTTGTCTCCATGGTTCCCTGTTTCTGTAACTCTGTCTCTCTGTCGGTCTTATCTATCTCTCCTTGTTCTCTCCTTTTGTCTTTATTATTATTATTATTATTATTATTATTATTTGCTTTTCCTACTATGCCCCCTTCCCTGTATCATTTTCCCAAGCTTTCTTCCCTCTGTCAATCTCTCTCTCTCTCTCTCTCTCTCTCTCTCTTTCTCTCTCTCTCTGTCTTTTCTGATACCCCACATACTTCAGAAGGACACCTAGCCCAGTGGGCAGTGACCATATTGGTATTCTCTGTGAGATTCTGAGATGCTCCCTTGGGTCCCCTTGAAAAGAGAGGTTGGGTGTCCCATCCAGAAAGAGCTATTGAGCCCTGGACCTTTGTCTGCTCATCTGATGTCAGAGGCACCATCACGGAGGGCCACATCTGAGCTCCATGTAAGTTGCTCCTGTATCTGCTCCTGGTGTGGTGTTGGCATTGAGCAAAGGCTCCAGTGGGGCTGCTGGTTCCTAGAGTCAGTGCTATCTTAAGGGCAGTGTCTGTGAGCCATGTACTTATCCATAGCCATAAGACCACTGATCTCTTCCTATATCCTTGCCCAGATTCCAGCTTCTAGTCATAAACAAGCAAGCAAACCATTCCTTAAACAGGGATCTGCCACTTACTTCTACTCTTGGGAGGGTGTTCAGTGCAGGGATCCTTTGGCAGAACTCACCTGGTCAGCTGGGACAAGTCTAAGGCCACAGAGGTATAGGGATCTGGATCCATGGTGGCCTCTGGCTGCCCTGCCCTAATCTGAGGACGGAGATGCTGCCTGCTGTAGCTGTGGGGTCTGCCGTGGTTAGAGAAGAGGGCATGTGATGCATGACTGTGCCTAGGTACTGAAAACAGTAGGAGCTGGACAGCTGTCAGTAACAACGAAAGTGATCATTATCACCTTTTATAAATAGCCATACTCTTGGATTTATCATCCAGTCTCCACTGCTCACTTTTGTCAACATAAAGTTATTTACTCCCGGTTGCTGTCACCAGCTTGATGAGAACAGAGAGCAGATATCCCTCTACAAGCAAAGCTTTTCCCTGGGAGTCTCCATGGAGATCACGGAGAAGCCACACCACACGTGTGTGTGTGTGTGTGTGTGTGTGTGTGTGTGTGTGTGTGTGTGTGGTGACTTTAAAGTCATTATAGATTTGATGGTTAATCCACTTTGTCAGGACGACTAGATTTAGAATCAGTAACATACCTTTGGTGTGTCCATGAGGATGGTTCCAGGAAGTTTAAATTAGGAGGGGGGAAAAAAACCTTCCTTGGGTGTGGGTACCAGCATCCTGTGTGAGAAGAGGAAAGGGAAGAAGCCAGACAAACATCAGTGTTTGTCTCCAATGTGATGTCATAAGCCATGGCTTCCCCAGCAGGATAGATGTTGTCGCTCAAACCCTGAGCCATAACTCTCTTTATGGGTAGAGATGGCTGAGTCAACAATTAACAGAACAGTTGCTACCATGGCAGAGTACCCAGGTTCAATTCCCAGCACCCTCATGGTGGCTTATATGGTGGCCTATAACTCCAGCTCCTGGGGGCAGGGGATGGTCCAACATCATTTTCTGGCCTCCATGGACACTACATGCACAGGATACACAGACATACAGCAGGCAAAAGACACAGAAAAACAAACATAAAGTCCCCTTCCTTCCTCTAGTTACTTTTTTATCAGTTACTTTGTAACAACAAGTAGCTAATACAGTATTTAATTAATTTAATATGAAGGCAAAGTCAACAAGAAATGAGAACAGGATAATTAAAATAGAAACTAAGTGTATATTAAAGAAAAACACAGCCTTTGTGTCGTCTTGATAGTTGATACTTTGGTGGTAAAAGGTTTGCTTCCTATAGGTAGGACTTTGTAAATGATATATTTGGGGAATGCTGTTCTCTGGCTAGTCTTCATTTAGATAGAATCAGAAGCTCAAAAGAACCCTGTTTTCATCCTGATTAGCCTTAACTATAAACTAGACACAGCTTAGAGGCATCTAAGAGGGAAAAGCCTCTATGGAGAGGTTACCCAGATCAGATTAGCCTGTAGGAATGTCTGTGGGGGGGGGGTGTCTTTATTGTTTATTGATATGGAAGGGTCCAGCCTACTCTGGGTGGCACCATTCCCTAGGCATGTGGGCCTAGATTAGATATGAAAAGAGTCTTGGCCTAGAAAGATGGCTCAGCAGTTAAGAGCATAATTCCCAGCATTCACATGATGGCTCCCAACCATCTATGAAAGAAAGAAAGAAAGAAAGAAAGAAAGAAAGAAAGAAAGAAAGAAAGAAAGAAAGAAAGAAAGAAAGAAAAGAAAGAGAAAGAAAAGAGCCTGCATGCAAACAAGTCTCATTTCTCCATGGCTTCTGCTTCAGTTTGCTTGAGTTTCTGCCCTGACTTGCTTCAGTGATGGATTGTGATCTGAAAGTGTAAGCCAAGCAAACTCTGTTCTCTCCCCTAAATTGTTTGTGGTTACAGTGTTTTATCGCAACAACAGAGATCAAATTAGAATAGGCTTTAAAGTTGAGCCACAAAGATATAATAGCTCACAAGCCTTACCAAAATTTGTTTTAAATCAAGGGCTTGGGGCATAGCTCAGTGAGACAATCTTGCCTAGCATGCATGAGGCCCTGAGTTTAGTTGTCAGTACTGCAAATCAAACAAACCCTGAATCAGGCAGGGCACACCTGAAGTGGAAACTTCTGGTTTCTTTGGAAAGTCAGTTATGTCAAATGATATTTTGCTAGGGCACACAGGTGAAAGGATGTTTTGTTAAAACAGATATGTGAAAGGACTTGTGATGCTTAGAAGGAATATAAATCTGACCCCACAGACAGTGGAAGTTGGTGCACTGATTTGCCTTCCTCTGCCTTGCTAGTCTTTGCTGGCAATGTGTATGTATCAGTTTGCCTTACATTGTGTCGCTGAGTTTTGCTTGTGGTGACTTCATAGAGAGAAACTTGTCAAAGTACTTATGAGGTTCCTGCAGCTTCTCGCTGCTTCTGCAGACTCTGGCCGATCGGTGAGCCTAGTGGTTTCTTCTGCATTGAACTGCCCTTGCTGATTTGTGTGTGGTGTCTGCTGAATGGAGTGGACTGCAGCTGCTCTTTCATGTGTGGTGTTTGCTAGTGGATTGGACTGAGAACAACAAACACTGGAATCACACCAAAGAACTACTTCTAAATAGGGCCACTTCCCTTGTATCCTAATAACCTTTCTTTTCCTGATATCTCTGGTGGGCAGTGGACTAGAGGGGAGGTTGGACCCTTATTAAAGTAGGCAGTGAAAAATATATGCCTACACAGCCCTCAATTCTCAAGCCCTCAACATATGTTGGCCTAAGTGATTCCCACCCATGACTGCACGGACTGAGGACACCTGGATCTTGTCACTGCAGAGATGCTGGCTGCTGGGTGTGCACAGCAACCCTGTGGAATGGACGACTGACTTTCTTTCCCATGGTTCCACACAGCTCAGTGTACATCTTCCTAGACAGAGAGCTCAAACTCATGACCAGTGTTCCTTCCTGGATGATGGTGCAGATGTGTGTATGGGTGGAAGGAAGACACTTGATTCCCTTCTGCTAAAAAGAGCATTTGATCAACAGCAGCTTTTCCAACCCCAAAATGACCTAGGTTTAGAGTTTGTATGTCATCATAGAAATCAGCCAAACACTGGAAGCCTTTTTGAAGCCCTTCTTCGAGCCATCATCAAAGCAAGCGTAAGGAAGCAGGAAGCAGGGTGGGGGAAGCAGGGTGGGGGAAGCAGCCACGCTGCCTGCCCAGCCTCTCCCGGGAGAGCAGAGCCAGGCAACTGTTGGTCTGGCTGCCGTCCTCCATGGAGGGAGGGCACGGTCATCATGAAGCCAATGAGAAAACATGGACAGAGAACGTTGACCAACTTGCTGAACACAATGGCTATGGAGAGACCAGGCCACGGTCTGACTCTGAACACAATGGCTATGGAGAGACCAGGCCACGGTCTGACTCTGAACACAATGGCTATGGAGAGACGAGGCCACGGTCTGACTCTGAACACAATGGCTATGGAGAGACGAGGCCACGGTCTGACTCGTGAATTTGCACTTTCTGTGCTGAGGACAGAGAAGTTTCCAATAATCTGGAACTGGGGCCCTAACTGCCATACATCCCTGCCTCTCTGCTTTGTTTTCCCCAACTTAAGGGAGAAGGGCAAGAAGAGATGAGGAAGAAGAAACAGAGAGGGGAGAAGAGGAATCTGGGAAAGTCAGAGGCAGAAGCAGGCAGCGGTGGGACCAGAGGAGGCTGAGCATCCAGGAGTGCTGAAGTGCCTGCCTTGATTCTTCCAACCAGGCAAAGGGAGCCTGTGTCCCATCAAGACCGCTGGTGCCTGCAGCCCACAGATTCTGTCCTGGTGCTACCTGAGAACACCCAGCCCCTTCCAGCCTTTTCCTGTTGCTGTGGTAAAAATACCCCATCAAAAGCAACATAAGCAGGGAAGTGCTTCTTTGGCTCACATTTCAAGGTACAATCGTGGTAGGGAAACCACAGTGTCAGGAGCAAGCATGAGGCAGCTGCACCCACAGTCAGGAAGCAGAGAGAGATGAACTCTAATGCTCAGCTCACTCTCTTCCAGCTGCTCAACCCAGAGAGTGGCGCCACTCACTTTAAGGGATTGTCTTCTCAACTTGATTAATATCATTAAGCTAATCTCTCAAAGGCAAGGCCAGGGACTCCAAGTGATTCCAGATCTTGTCAAGTTAATAATACATATTTCACATTCAGAGTTCGGTCCCACAGAGGAGACTGTCAGGGCTCAGACTCTAATCGCTGCTGCTCCATTGTCTTCTCACTCTTCATCCAGACCTGTCCTTGGGGCCCAGTTGCTCTGACCCCCATTAAATCTTCCCATGGTTTCCACCAGTGGCCAAGCTCAGAGGTATGAGCTAGGGGCCTGCGCCTGGTACAGTTCTCCTGACCCTGCATCTTCCTCAAGGGGCATCATGGCAGATGTTCCAAGTCAACACCCCAGTGACGAGGCACCATTTATTTTCATCACAGAAATTTCCGTATCATCTTCCTGTCTCTTCTGGAGAGAAAGGAACATGCCAGGGCTTCTTCCTGTCTCTCAGGAGTACCCGTCACCCCCACCCCCACAGATACCTCCTTGCTGAACTATAACTGCAAAACCAGCAAGCTGGTCCCTGGAG
The DNA here is from genome assembly GCA_902729485.2 of Mus minutoides. NCBI lineage: Eukaryota > Metazoa > Chordata > Mammalia > Rodentia > Muridae > Mus > Mus minutoides. Next base: position 547,972 of record LR750374.1, on the reverse strand, counting down.
CCAGCCGTCTGACCGTGGTTGACATTGATGAAGAGTGTCTGTTCTTTATTCTTTCCTGGTTGATGGCTTCCAGTGAGCGTGCTTACCTTTAAAGTGTTTGCGCATCTTATTTTGGCTCTCCGTGTTTACTCTCTGAAACGCAGGCTAATGACGCCCACCTCACCTCCCTCTGTCCCTTCAGAAAAAAACGGAGCCCATAAAAACCACCAGACTGGTGACTGAGCAAATGGGTTGGCATCATAAAATTTTGATTTAGAGGTTGAGCAAATGTGATGGAATGTACGGGCATGCCCTTCGGAATTGTGAACGCTATTTTTGGCATGTACACATTTGCATACAATTGTCAGAAAGGAGCCTCCTCTCTCTCTCTCTTTCTCTCTCTCTCTCTCTCTCTCTCTCTCTCTCTCTCTCTCTCTCTCTCTAAATGAGAAACTTCGAGCCAAGTTGGGATGGGACAGATCTGTGTCAGGTGACTCGGGCTTGATGGAACACACCGGCAAAGGCAACATAGTGATGCTTATAGGTTGGTATTGGGGCCGGATTGGGAAGGTGAGTGCAGACAGACACAAAGGAAGTGAATCTTGGGTCTCCTCAGCTTGCTCCTCATTTGAGCAAGTCTCAGTAGTAAGGGAGGGGCACATAGTAGGTCAGGACTTACCCACAGAGCATGTGGCTCCGACCTCGAATAACAGATGAATAACTCTCCCTCTGGGCTCCTGGAGCACACACAGGACCTGAGCACTCCTCTGTCCTAACACCGGATGAGCTTAAAGCCATCAGCTTTTCCTGCCTGCTACCTGTGGAGATGAGCTTCCAGAGGCTGCTCCACGCCAAGCATGCTGGTCATGGACTCTTCCTCTAGAATGATTAGCAAACCCCCAAATCTCTTCTTTTATTAAAACAAAACAAAACCTCCATAAAGATGACCTTGTCTCCGTCCAGTTCCATAAGCCCTATGAAAGCTCCCGGGCAGGCAGCACAGTCACAGAGCTCCCTTGGGAGCCCCTTCCACGCTCCAGGGTCCTCTCACCTTTTCTTGACAAACTACACTCAATCTATGGCCTGTTCTTTCTCTGTTTATGTCCATCTATTCTTCTTGGGCTCATAAGATACTCGGAAACCACTGGCTTGGGATGGCATTGGTGGGCATTGGTGGGCATTGGTGGGCATTGGTGGGCATTGGTGAGCATTGACTGGTGGAGAGATTAACACCCCAAGTTAAGCTCAACGTGAGCAGAAAAGACTCTGTTGTGCTTCAAGAAACTGCATCCTGCTAAGTGATGTTTTCCCTCTGAGGGACAGGCGGGTGCAAGGGGAGGGGATTCTTGTTTCATTTTGGGAGAGTCGCGTATAACAGGAAATATTCTTGGAAACAGCTCTTCAAAACTTTCTGTGGCCAGGCCTGGTGGCACCAACTGTAATTCCAGCCACTAGGGAGGCTGAGATTCATCAGGAAGATCAAAAGTTCAAAGTATGCCTTGGCAGGTTAGCAGGGTAAGGGGTAGGCCCAAAGCACGTGAAGTGTCCTGTGAAGTTGTAATAGAAATTGAGATTCAAAGGTATTGATTTGGGTTTTTTTTCCCCAAAATCCCAGGAACATCTAATTTGTAGGAAAGAGAATCATTGAAAGAGCCGGGTGAAGCAGCACACGGGATTGGTGTGTGTGTGTGTGTGTGTGTGTGTGTGTGTGTGTGTGTGTGCAGGGTGAGCCTGAAGTAGCATGTAGCATCTCTGTTCAGAATTCACGAGGAGACGGCCACAGCGGTAGAGGAGAGGGCTTACTGTGTACGAGGCCTGGCCCTGTACAATTTAATCCCTCCACCAGCTCATTTTGCAGATGGAAAACAGAGGCAAGTAGCCATCCAAGTGGCACCCAACTGAGGCTGCTCCTAATTCTAGATGCGGCTGCCTGAGATTTACAAGCTCCTCCCCCACCCGGTGGGTGATTCAGTCATTTTCAAGAAATGATTCTGAGGCTCAGAAGACTTTCTTCCTTCCCTACAGGCCCACAGAGGCAGAGAAGGTTGGCCTGTCCACACTTCTGCCTGACTGCTAACAGTCCAAGCTTTCCATAGGCACAGGTCTGCCAGTCCACCCTGGGCAGCTGGCACTAAGAGCCTGGATCTGGTCAGGCTGCCTAGGTTCGCCATTCAGTTAAGGAAGGAGGGAAGCCCTGTTGGCATGCTGGTCACATTGTATCTTTACTCCGGAGGCAGAGAGCAACAAATGTAGTGCTCAGCTGGCTTTCCCCATCTTAAACAGTCCAGAGTCCCCTCTTTCAGGAGTTGGCCCACACACCATTAAGACGGATCCTCTCCCAGGCCATTCTAGATTCCCTCAAGTTGACATTTGAAGCTAATTGTTACGAATGTAAAGACACCTGCCGTGGCTGGTTTTAATGTCAACTTGGCAGGAGTTAGATTCAACTCAGTCTGGAGCTTCAGCTGATTGCCTTTCTATGTGGGAAGTCCCACCCCAACAACAGGTAACACCTTCTGCTAGCGACAGATAAAACGGGTTGGCTCTCTTGCCTCCTCTATCACCGCCTAGCTGATTTCCCCTGTTGCTGTCGGTGCTTCCCTGATATCAGAATCAACCTTTCCAGGTTCCCAACATCTGCCTTTCTCTCAAACATTCTTATCTTCCAAGCTCCTGATAATAGGCGCCGAGCCCAGAGCATTCACTGGATTTTTCCAGCTCAAAGTTCCAAAGGCCTCCTCCACATTCCGCCCGCAAGTCAACACAGTCAGGTCCGTCAAAATGACAGCCTGGCCTGTTAATGATGTCCGTCCTAGGATGTCTCTCCTACCTTGGTTTCTGATGCTCTGGTTGCCACATTCACAAACGCTAACATGGGAAACAAGTGTGTATCTCACGGATCGGATCACAGTGCACCGTTGTGGGGAGCCAGTGCAGGCAGCCAGTGCAGGAAGCCAGTGCAGGAAGCCAGTGCAGGAAGACAGTGCAGGAAGACAGTACAGGCAGCCAGTGCGGTTGCTTAAAGGAAAAACGTCAGAGTCCACTGCTGAGTGTCTGTCAGTCCTGAGGCCTTAGAAGCAAGTCTACTCACCCTGTCCTTCTCCAGTGTTTGATTCTTCTGCCCACCACCTTCCAGAACAATTGAATTCTGTCTTGACTGGGTCACCCAATATTCTGGTCCTTTCCAAAGCTGGTGCTGGAGTCCTAGCTCTAGGGCATGGGCTGGGCCTGTAGTCCTGGCTGGAGGGCAGGGGCTGGGCCTAGCTCATTAGCATTTACACTTCTTTTCTTTCTTTCTTTCTTTCTTTCTTTCTTTCTTTCTTTCTTTCTTTCTTTCTTTTTTTTGTTTGTTTTTTTGAGACAGAGTTTCTCTGTATAGCCCTGGCTGTCTTGGAACTCACTTGTAGATCAGGCTGGCCTCGAACTCAGAAATCCGCCTGCCTCTGCCTCCCAAGTGCTGGGATTAAAGGCGTGAGCCTTTACATTTCTTAATACTTTCATTTTCTCCATTGTACTCGGAAATGCATGAGGCGTAGGGAGCTGTCTCCATTGATTCACTGGTTAAATTAGCTGCTATTTCCTTCCGCTGCATTACAGGCTCAGAGTAATTTGTTTATGAATCAAATGTTCTGTAGGCTCTGAAGGAAGGCTTAATATGCACTCATTACAGCCAAGCCCTAATCACCCTAAATCACAGGGATTGCAGGCTTGGCAGACCGTTGGTCTCCTGCCATGGACTCGCTCCCCTACCTGACCAGGGCAGTAAAGCAAAGATGGGAATTTTTATCCTGGAAACAGAAGGGTCCATGCCAAGCTGCCAACACATTGGTATTACTATCTTAAAAGTCTCTGAGGGGCTGGTGAGATGGCTCAGCGGGTAAGAGCACCCGACTGCTCTTCCGAAGGTGATAAGTTTAAATCCCAGCATCCACATGGTGGCTCACAACCAAGATCTGGCGCCCTCTTCTGGAGTGTCTGAAGACAGCTACAGTGTACTTACATATAATAAATAAAATAAATCTTAAAAAAAAAAGTCTCTGAAAACACTCCAAGCTTAGGATACAAGATGATTAGCCTATTTATCTTCTACGTGACCTTCAGCAAAGACACACTGGGGCCTACCTGCCTGTCTCTAACTGCCCAGGGACTTCACCATCCTCTGTCTGTTTGGGGTCACCCACAGTCTTAGCCCTATCTGCCCTAATCCACTTCCTGTTTGTGTTAGTATTCAGTCTGATCTTTTCCCGTGGATGCTCAGTGATCTGACAGTCATCCTAGGGCCAGGCCAGCACAGCCATCCAGGGGCCAGGCCAGCACAACCATCCAGGGGCCAGGCCAGCACAGCCATCCAGGGGCCAGGCCAGCACAGCCATCCAGGGGCCAGCCCAGCATATACGACATCCAGGAGCCAGCCCAGCATAGACAGCATCCAGGGGCCAGGTCAGCATAGCTGTCCAGAGTCTTGTGCTCAGAGCCCCTTCCTATGGAAGGTGAAATTCAAGCCTCGAGTCTCACAGAAGGAGGATGACACCTCACACACCCTATGTCACTCTCCTCACCAGTACCTCTAAGGTCTAGATCGGATCGCTTGAAAGGTATAATGAGCCCAAAAGAGGACACAATGACAAGAACTTTCTGCCCCTTGAACAGGAAGGCCCATGAATGTGGCTACAGTCTCCTCTGCTCTCCACTGGAATAAGGTGGACTGGAAAGTCCTGGGCAGGGAGTGCCTTGTTAGTGGCTTGCTTCAAGAACACACAGCCATGGCCTTCCCTTAAGGTGGCTCACTCTGAGCAACCCAGGAAAACGAGCTCATCCTAGGTGTGGAGACACGGCTCCCTAAGGCCTGTGATCTCACTGGGGACACCCTGGGGCAGGGCACTGCCCTCACTCAGCTATGGGCTACTTTATTCTCAGTGTCTCAAATATGGACGTATGAGATTTGGTGAGGGCAGGTAGACGCTGCACAAGTGGAAGACAGATGCGTGTGAAAGCCAGCAGGTGGGGGTTGCTTCTTGAAGTCTGTGTTTGTGTGCAAGATGCAGGGTTGAAGCCAAGATATGGAGTCTGCATCCAGGGACCATTCGGGGAGCTTCCTCTATGCACTACAGAGCCCACTTCTCGATCCATCGAAGAGGAAACTGGAGGGTCTCAAGTCAAAGCAAGAAGCTCAGGAAATTTCCACTGTGCACAGCAGGCATTCCCGGTCGGAAATTTTATTTGCAGATTTCATTAGAAAGTAGTTTACGGCACATATTATGCAATGCCGGGGAACTCTAAGCAAATAAGAATCTATCTGCCTCTGTGGCAGAATCCATGACATGCGGGGTTTTATTGCAGAACATTTAAAAAGCAAGTCGTATCTGTTACTGTTTTTTGCAAAAGCATGCCGTCTTCTGAATTCCGTTGACAATATCCTATTTAATGAAATGTCTAAACTAACCACATTAGAATATTATTGACTATGTCTTCTGAAGGCTAGGCCAAGAATGCAACAATTATCCAGTATCTTCATCTGTCACCAAGAATACTAACGAAAGCTTTGTTGTCACCGATATTCCAACCTTCCTGGGCACAGACTGTGGCCTTGTGTGCTGGTGTAGTTGTATGTGACGATGGGCCAGGTGTGACACTGGATACCTGGGCCCAGAGTGGGAAGAAACAAAGAGACACTGCTGGAGGCCATTGCAGAAGCAGCTTTGGCTTCCTCTTCAGCTACTAGGCCTCCTCCCAAGCTCTGGGAACCTGAGGCCACTGGGTCTCTGCAGGCTGTGATTGACAGCCTAGTCCAGGCTCACCCCTCAGTCTCTTCCAGATCCTGCAGGAGGGCAGAGGGTGACATATTTGTGCACTACTGTGCAGTGCCCCTGGCTGAAGCCCATACTTTCTAATTGCTGCCCTCCCCAATCTCATTTTAAAACGTAATGAAGGTGGTTACAGGAAACTCTTTAAGGCTCACAGAAATGAATGGGTTTATTTAAACTCTTAATGAACTTTAAGCCCTCCCAGCTGGCAGGCTCCAGGGCAGGAGCCACTAATTGGGTGTTGTAGGAGGGTGGGCTGCTGGGCCTCTGCCGAATGCCCGCTTAAGGGACTGCTCATTCTTTATCCAGTCTCTGGGAAACAATGACCAATTAGCCCATCTGCTCAAACTTCCTCTTCTGAACACAAACAAAGTCAGCCAAAGATCAAAGTCCTCAACATCAGACTCAGCTGGACCGAGGTTCTGGGTACAAACGGTGTCAGGAAGGAGTGTCAGCCAGCAGGAGTGGAAGGAAAACCTGGGTCTCCGGCTTTGCCCCAAGCAAATAGACAATAGAGTCCTGATGTCTGTGCCCTGGCCAGTGTCTCCATGCACTCCTGAGGACAAGGGGTGGGGGGTCTTATCTATGCTTTGAACAGATGCCCTCTCTTCCATTTCAGGTCCACAGAGATGAATGTTCACCCGTCTACACAGCACTCAGGTCTCTGAGTGCAGTCTTTGAGCATTTGAGGTGAGCTTCTATTCTGGAAGGTTCATTCTTTAGTTAGGACTTCCTGGACAATGGCTCCTTGAGACCACTGTGTGCTTGAGAAGTTAGGCAACCCAAAGATATAGAGATAGAGATAGAGATAGAGATAGAGATAGAGATAGAGATAGAGATAGAGATAGAGATAGAGATATAAAAAATGGATTTTAAAAAACTAAACATCCATTGATAGTAAATCATAAATTTATTTTCAAACAAGTCTCTGCCTACCTTTATAATCTTTACCATCTATTAAAGACAAAAATAGATTTGTGTAAGAATTAGTTGAATATTCTTGTTTAATTTCACATAAAGAATTAAATTTTGGCTGAAGTTTTTTTTAATTATCTTGTTTTATGTGTCTGGGTGTTTGGCTTGCATGTGTATTTATGCATACGGTGCTTGGTGAGATGAGGGGAGGCCTTTGGATCTCATGGAAACTGGAGTTACAGGATGCTGTGGGTGTTGGGAATGAACCTGGGTCCTCTACAAGAGTAACCAGAGGTCTCAGCCACTAAGTGTACTCTCCAGCCTTTTGGCTGAGTATCTGATACTTCAGGCCATATTTCTTTGATGTCTTTTCAGAATTGATAGGTATTTTAATTTTGTAATTATTGGTACAGAGAATGGTGCTTTAAGTTAACACAAAGATGGATATTTAGGACCATTTCAGAAACTGTTGAAAAAAATCTATCCTAATTCCAATCCAAAATTCATTTAATGATTCCCTATGTGACTCAAGTCAGCGGCTCAAACATCCATTTTCGAAATCAAACACTCTAACACAATCTAATCCAAAGAGATACTAATTTGATTCTTACACGCTGAGAAATGACAGTAGGAAAATATTGAAAGCCGTTGTTTTCTGTAATTAAACCATTATGTTTCTGCAAGATCAGAAAAAATTGGTATGAACTACAGAAACTCGGCAAGTTCCCGGCAAACTGCTGGGGAAGGTCAAGTGTCTCCGGCAGTCTTCTTTGCAACCATAAGGTAACAAGCGTGCTTGACCTGTGTTCAGAAGCAAGGCCACAACAGAGCTGAGAACAGAGACATGGATGGAGGCTGCCAGAAAGTTCTGGCTCTGTGGATTTGGAATCCTGAAAGGCTCTGTTAGCATTTTTTTTTTACAATGAGTTTTGACTCACAGAGTACAAAGCTGAGTCCAGGATGTAGAAACAGCCTCCTCTCTGGTCTCACTCCTCGCTAGGTCCCTACTCCTGCAGACTTCCCTCAAAAGCACGAAGCCTTCTTGCATGCCCAGGCTCCTGCAGGCGGCTATGCCCCAGACCTGTCTGTCTGTCTGTCTGTCCTGGGGGTGCACAGAGTGAGTATTTACACAGAAGCCACAGAATGAGATTCTCTTTGTCACTTGCATGCTGGTCTGTCATGAAGTGATAGGCTCACTGCTGGACTTTCTGGACCCTAAGCAGTTTCTGAAGCTCAAGAGTTAAGAGATGGGACAGAATAGGAAGTAATTTGCTCAGCTGTCCCGAGGACTCATGGCTTGACACCGGCTTGAGTTCCGGCATGGTCCTGGCTCTCCATTCCCCTGGAGAAGTTTTTGTGGGCTGGCAGTTGAGTTCTGGAGATTTCAAAGTCCAAAGAACTAGCTGGCACTCGGCTAGAGGAGTGCACCTGGAACCTCTGGGTCGTGACTGATTAATTAGGGAAAACTCGATGGTGCTAATTGGCAGTTGAGTATTTTCTGAGTTTTAACATTCATGCTATGCAAATGGATAGATTCCTAACAATATCTAACAAGATCATTTGAAAGTGAATGTCTCCCGAGAAACGCAATCACCGTTTGGGGATGGGTGTGGGGCCCTGGGCTGTTGTACACAAGCATATTAGGGGAAAGTTTGTCTCCGCTGGTCCGGATGTTCTTCAACAGATGCAGAGAGGGGCCAATAAATGTACACAGAATGGATTTCTAGTTACCTGTGGCACAAAATCTACACATTACACTGCAGAAATGTGACAAATAGCTTCTTGCTCTTACCAGCTGTGGAAATGAGGGTGTCCTATGCCCTCCCCACCACCAACACCACCGCCGCCGCCCATCGCAGAGGAAGGAGCCACCTGCAAGGGGCTCAGCTCCGAGTTTCCACGTGGGAAACTCTAAATTGAAATCCTTACCTGGAGGGACCAGAAAACCAAAGGAAAAAATGGTTGGGCCCCAAAGGGATCATTTCCTTCCATAATGAGAATTTTAAATAGTGGGTTTAAATTCCTTGAGAAGCCCTTTCAGAAACATGTAGGCAAATGATGGTTTCAGAATTACTGGCAGAGATGTCATTAAATTAGAAAGAGAATATCTTTTTATTTAAATTTCCCAGCCTGAAGACCCTTCTCTCTTTTCCAGGAGGAGCCTAACACCCAAGTGATGGACTCCTTCTGGCACAAAGGAGGGAGGTATGAGGCCTGGCATCACAGGCTTACAGCATGGGTGGGGGTGGGGGGACTCACGACACTTCCTTTCTGACATGCACACCCCTCCTTAATTAATATGTTTGGACACAGCTAAGCTACAGAATTACCCAGACGACATGCAAGCCTGACTTCGCTTGCCCACACACACCTGTGTCCCTATGGTTCTGCACAGAGTTGCAGGAAGTTAGCCACCTCTTGTATTACCCCCTGTATTCCTGTGCTGTCCACTCCACTCAGGATGCACTCCTCAGCATCCACGTTGCTGGACTGTGATGAATCCTGACTCCGGTTGCTCTTCTTCCTGGCATGCACAAATGCCCAGCTCTGTGCCACCATGAGGGGTATCTCGGGGGTTATATCCTTTGGGGACGCTAACACTCATCTCTAGATCTCGCTGCTTCTGGAAAAGCCCAGGACAGAAGGGGAGTTCTCATAAGAGACTGCCCTAGCAGGAGAACAGGAGAGCTGACCCTGATTCCTGCTGATGGCAGCACCTACTAGCCTAGCCAGAGCAGTGCTGGAGAGCTCACCCTGGTGGTGTGGATAAGGGAAACCCTGAGGGGGACCAGCTCAGCTACCACCTATGTCCAGCTTCAGGGCTCTGAGTTGGCTCACTCCAAAACCTAAAACATCTGCCAACGCTTGGGACACAGAAAACAGCCAGTCCTGTTGATCCAAAGCTGCAGGATCTCCGTGACATGGGGCAAAAACAGGCTACCCAAGAGGAGTCCTGGGGAGGATCCAGTATTGATAATGTCACAGAAGCCAGAGATGTAGAGCCAGACCAGTGATTCATTCCAATGAGCATTTGCAAGTGAATGTGTGTGGACAGAGGGAGACTGTGGGACACACTGTGACACACTACAGCTTCCATGATGAGATGTTTGCTATGCTTTGTTGTTTGTTTGTGAGTTTTTATTTTGGAGGTGAGGGGCGGACTGTGAGAGTGAAGGGTGTATATGAGGGGACAGGGAGATGAGTGGACCTAGGGTGCATGATGGGAAACGCACAAAGAATCAACAAAAAAATGAAAGAAAGAAAAAAGGAAGGAAGGAAGGAAGGAAGGAAGGAAGGAAGAAAGGAAGGAGAAGGGAGGGGATGGAAGAGAAGAAAGGGGAAGGAAGGAGGAGGGGGAGAGGAGGAGAATGAGGGGTGGAGTGGGG
>LR750374.1:496948-537788 GCA_902729485.2 Mus minutoides | reverse complement strand
AGGAGAGAAAAGGAGAGGGGAGGAGAGGAGAGGAGAGGAGAGGAGAGGAGAGGAGAGGAGAGGAGAGGAGAGAAGAGAAGAGAAGAGAAGAGAAGAGAAGAGAAGAGAAGAGAAGAGAAGAGAAGAGAAGAGAAGAGAACTGCACTAAATTGTCCCAGGGCAAGGCTTCACTGGACTTCTGACAGAAAAAAACAGCAGCATGAACTGAACAAGAGAAGCCTGTCACCCCTCAGGGGCAGATGACATCCCATGGAGTTTCTCTTTGGGTTTGTTCAGTTTGTTTGTGAGACAAGCCCTGCTGGTCTCAAACTTGCTATGCTGCTAAAGGTGACCTTGAACTTCTGACCCTCCTGCCTCTACCCTCCTGAAGCTGGTTCAGAGGCACGTCCCACCAGGATCAGTTTATGGGGTGCTGGAGGTCAAACCCAGGGATTCCTGCACTCCAGACAAGCACTTGATTTGACCTGCCTCCTCAGCCCACTCCACAGCATCTTGGTAAATAGCAAGAAAGATGGTAGCATTTGTATGTGGGAAGTGGGTGGCAGATGGGGGCGGGGAGGTAGGAAACGAACCCAGGCCCCAGAAGGGACGAGCAGAAAAAGTAGGGTCCCAGAGAGTCCGCAGTGGACTCTTATTTCTGAGGTTAGTTCTTTAGAGCAGGGCAATCCAGCAGAGCTGTTCCTGCTGGCTCAGTTTGACCCCAAAGTCATCCTGGATCACACGCTGAAAAAGGACAGGCTGAAAGAAAGTTACTTTTTTGGCTAAAAACAAATGTCCTTGGAGAAATAAATCTTTTCCTGTCTTTAGACTTGTGTAACAACATCCCAGAGGCCGGGCCAGCAGGTGTTTGCTCATGGCAGGACCAACCTGGTTGCTGCATAATGTTCCTGGAATCTGCCCACCTCAGTCTCCCAGCGCCCCCAGACTGAACGTACCCTGAGCCAACCTCGCCCAACTCCTATGATCCTGGCCCCGCCTACACATCTTGGCCTGGGCTAATGTCTCTAGGTGCCATACGCTAATTCCAGAAACTGTGGCTTGATTTGGGGGGAAAGGTAGCTCTCAGATCTTCTGCTATCTCCCATGTTTCCATCCAAGTCAAAGAGGAAGATGACAGGGGCAGAAAGAGGAGGTAAGAGACCACAGGGCAGAGATTCAGCCGAGGCTGTAGTTTGTGGCAGTGGCCACAGGAGGCTCACCCACAGTCTTCCCACCTACCCCACCCCCTGCCATGCACCTATCTTCCAAGGCACCTTCTCTCCTGTGTCTACCTCATCCATACAGTCCCCCAAGGCTCATGCTGACCCCGCAGCCTCCTCAAGCACCCAAGTCACCTCTCCTCTACATTCCCCAGTACATGGTGGCCCCCACAGGACCCCAGCAGGATAGCCTTCATATGTCTCTAACAGGGTTGCTATTGCTGGGATAAAACCCCAGCACACAAAGCATCTTGGTATGAAAAAGATTTATTTAGCATCATACACTTCTGCATCACTATTTGTCATTGGGGGAAGTTAGGACAGGAACTCAAACAGCCCTGAACCCTGGAGGCAGGAACTGATGCAGACACAGAGGACATGGATGGGGCGTTACTTACTGGCTTGATCCTTGTGGCTTCCTCAGCCTGCTTTTTTTTTTTTCTTTTTTTTTTAATAGAATTCAGGGCCACCCACAATGGGCTGGGCTCTCCCAGATCAATCACTTATTACGAAAATGTTCTACAGGCTTGCCTACAACCCAGTTTCACGGAAGCATTTTTAAATGGAGGCTGCCTTCCCTCTGCTGACCCCGGGTTGTTTTGAGTTGACACAGAGTTAGCCAGCACGCAGACCATGGGGTCACAGACCATGGGGTCGCAGACCATGGGGTCCCAGACCATGGGGTCCCACACCATGGGGTCGCAGACCATGGGGTCGCAGACCATGGGGGTCACAGACCATTGAAGCTTTCCTGGGACCAAGACCTCTCGACACATGCAGGAGCTCACCAGGGTCTTGGGATGGACAGACATACGTCCCCACATGGTGTGACTTGCCTGCTGCTCCGGAGCTGGAGACCTCCCAGGTGTGGTGGGCAACACTGATGGGCACCTGGACTAGGTTTGGAGTCACTGAAAAGAGCACCTCCGAGCAGGTCTGGGAAGAGATTCCAAAGAGGGTTAACTGAGGCTGGAAGAGACACTTTGTAAGTGGACAACACCCTCCAAAGGGTTGCCAGGATGTAAAGAGGTCTGAAGGAGAAGCAGAACATCTGGAGACCACCACTCCAACCTCTGCTGAAGTCAGGCTCCAGCCTCCTCAGATTCACGACCTGAACGCAATATTGATGACTCTCCAGGGAACCTGTCAGCTTTTGACAGTGCGTTGAGACCACGGAGGCATCAGCTTCATGGACTAAGCAGACATTGTTGGACTTCCCAACCTGTGTTGTTTAGGGCAGCCTAATAGGTCCCCTTCTGTAATATGTATGCATTGTGTTGGTTCTTACCTCTGGAGAACTTGTCCGGTGCTCCAGGTTAGCATGGCTTCTGTTGCTATGGGTTCCAGTTAGGTTTTGTTTCTTACAGAAGTAAGTTCATCCTAGCCCTCCTCTGCTTATAAAGATTGAGAAACACTCAGGAGGCCAGCAACAGATGGCCAGAGGCTGGGGAGGCTCCGAAGGTTGACAATGAGGCAAAGCCCAAGCCCTGTGCTCCACTATAGCTTCACCAAGCCCTCTCCTGCACTGGGGGACAAAGCAAGCCATCAGCGAGCAGGAGGCAGGAAGGGCAGGAAGCAACCACCACCTCCGGGGTCACTCAGCGGACACCAAACCCACATTGAGTGAGTCACTTGTTCACTTGGAGAGCTCTCTCGGGCGCTGGGTCTTCAATGTCCTGATTCTAAATGAGGTCGTGAACTTGGCAGTGTCTATATCCTTTAAAGTTCTAAAATAAAATGACCTTCAGTGACCCCCCCTGGAACTGGGGCAGCCTCTAGCTCAACAGTGCTGTATTGTTGATGGACAGCACCAGATGCCAGTGAGAGGTGAGCTCACTTCCCGCTTGCCCACTGAGGCATGCACCAAGCAGCCTCCAAACAGAGACGACAGTGTGTCAAACCACTGGGTGTGGCTCTTCCAGGCACAGACTGGTCTGTATCGGTCTTTCTCTGCTCTCTGGGTGCTTGCCATACTTAAGGTCACTGGGATGGCCTGGAGTGGCAGAAGATGAGTAGAGGGAAAGGCGCTGAGCAGGGCAGGACCCAGGTGCAGGACCAGGGGGTGGACCTGGAGGCGGGGCCAGGGGTGGGACCAGGGGAGGGACTAGGAGGCAGGACCAGGGGCGGAACCAGGGAAGCTTCAGCCTAGAGGTATGATTGATAGAGGGTACTTTCTTCCATAGTGTGTTGGTTCTGACAATTTCTTCTTTTGAATATTTCTATCACTGAAAATGTTAAGCATCGCACGATGCATTTTTGATCTTCTCCACTCACCACCAACCCTGTCCAGCTTCTTCGTTGCTGCCCACCATGCTACCCTGCCAACCTCATGTCCCCTCTCATTGATGTTGTCAATAACTGTAAGTCCAATTAGTACTGTTCATGTGGGTGCAGGGCTGTCCACGGGGCATGTATAACCTTCCTGTGGCCCATCCCCCCTTAGAAGCAGTCACCTACACATAGCTCCTCCACAGGGGCTCCTACCCCAGCCTGTGCTGCAGTTTGGATGGGCTGGGTCTTCTGCAGACCTTGTGCAGGACAGCTGACGGAGCATGCACCAACCCACAGCATCTGTGGTTAACTGTACAAGTCCTCGTGCTATCTCAGTGCTGTTGAGTCATTGAAAACTTTGAAGGTGCGCCTTGCTATGGGTCTAGACATCTGCTAAGGGTGACCGCAGTGGGGTGGAAGGTGCAGTATACAGTTCTGTCTGCTACAGAGCACACCTTACCCTACACTCTCAGCCCTGGGAGTTCTCATCCATGACTAGCAGGAGACAGAGAAAAACTACAGGGTGGAGCTTCTGTAGCCTGGGCTCTCAAGGGGTGTCCTGGCTTCCCCACTGGGAGCATTGCACCTTGATTCTGCTGATCCCACAGCTCCAGTGACTCCTTCTCTGCAGGAGCAGGACCCCTGCTGAAGCTGGCATCTATACCAGCCTGGTCCTAAGGAAGCAGCAAGCTGAGCCTTGTTCCTGATGTGCTCCAGTCTGTTCCTCCCACACTCAGCGGGCCTCCCTCATCTCCTTCATGCCTCTGCTACTTATAGTAGATGCTTTGCTATCATGGAGAAAGATCTCGTGACTTGGCACAGAGACAGGCCATCAGAGGTGGACATTTTCTTGGACCTGGGTAGATAGGAGGCATCTCTGAGGGGCAACACATCTGCTGTTCAGTCAAGCAGGCATGAATGCAGCAGAGCAAGGGAGGGAGGGAGGGAGGAAAGGAGGGAGGGAGGGAGGGAGAGAGAGAGAGAGAGAGAGAGAGAGAGAGAGAGAGAGAATGCACACTGATGGGCACAGTCAGTCATGTAATGCCATTGGATTGTCATGTGATGCCATTGGATCATCATGCAATGCCACTGGATCATCATGTGATGTCATTGGATTGTCATGTGATGTCACTGGATCATCATGCAATACCACTGGATCATCATGTGATGTCATTGGATCATCATGTGATGTCACTGGATCATCATGTGATGTCATTGGATCATCATGTGATGTCACTGGATCATCGTGTGATGTCATTGGATCATCATGCAATGCCACTGGATGTAGAAAGCGCCACCCCGGCTCTGAAAGTGGCAAAACCGCCACCCGAGCTCTGACTGGCAAAGCCGCCCTGGCTCTGGGAAGGCCGTTCGGCTCTGGGAAGGCCTCCGGCTCCGCCCCATTACAAGATGGCGCAGGACTGGCAGGCTGCCAGGGAGGAGAGCGCATGCGCAGCTCCCTTCAGGTCTTCCTTAGGCAGTAGCCCCTCCCGAAGGGAAAATATGCTAATGAGGCGCGGTTTGTGGCACCAATGAACGGGCCACATACTAATGAGGTATAGCTTGGTGCACCAATCCGCAACCACTATGACACCCCTCCCCCTTCCCTGGGAGAATATATAAGCCTTAGCTCTGCTGCTGTCCAGGGTCCTGGGAATCTACTATCAAGGTGCTCCAGAATAAAGCTGACTGAGAAGATCCCGGTGGTGGCGTGTCTTTCTTGCTGGTCGAGGGAGGTGCGCCACAACTGGATCATCATGTGATGTCATTGGATCATCATGCAATGCCACTGGATTGTCATGTCATTGTCTCTATTCTGGTCATTTCACTTTTCTCTGTTTTGTTGAGAAACAAAATGTACAGAATAGAACCACATGTGTGTGCTTACTGCAGTGATTACCACACTATATTACATACCTACATGTAGGACCACATATGTGTGATTACCTCACTGTAATACATATCTATACTGTACTGGCTGGTTTTGTGTGTCAACTTGACACAAGCTGGAGTTATCACAGAGAAAGGGGCCTCCCTTGAGGACATGCCATGAGATCCAGCTGTAAGGCATTTTCTCAATTAGTGATCAAGGGGGAGGACCCATTGTGGGTGGTACCATGCCTGAGCTGGTAGTCTTGGTTCTATAAGAAAGCAAGATGAGCAAGCCAGGGGAAGCAAGCTACTAAGGAACATCCCTCCATGGCCTCTGCATCAGCTCCTGCTCTGTGTGAGATCCTGTCCTGACTTCCTTTGGTGATGAACAGCAATGTGGAAGTGTAAGCTGAATAAACCCTTTCCTCCCCAACTTGCTTCTTGGACATGATGTTTGTGCAGGAATAGAATCCCTGACTAAGACATATACTTAGGACAGCATACATGTGATTACCACATTGTACATACCTATATTTAGGACCACATACATGTGATCACTGCACTGTATTACACATAGATACTTAGGACAACATACATATTGGTTATTGGTGCTAATGTTTTGAATCTGCATGTCCAGATGTTGAAGGTCATTGTCCCAAATTGGCTTTTGATCTATCAATAAAGATGCCAGCAGCTAATGACTGGGCACGGGGTGGGAGGAGAATCGGGATGACTAGAGAAGGGGACACAGTAGCTGCAGGAGATAATGCCAACCAGCCATGTGAGACTTTGGGTAAGTGGCCATTGGCCTCATCTCTGATTGGTTCTGGGTCAGCAGAGGAAGGTTTCCGGATGCCCAACATTTGAGTTAGCAAAGATTTTTAAATTAACTGGTGTGTGTGTGTGTGTGTGTGTGTGTGTGTGTGTGTGTGTTTTCCATTCTCAGATCCAAGATAGCTCCTGGGCAGGTGCATGCTGGGAGCACAAAGTGGTATAGTCAAAGACTCATTGCAATACATACAGGTGATTACCAAACTGTATTACATACCTATACTTAGGACAGCATACATGTGACTACTGCACTGTATTACATACCTGTATTTAGGACAGCATACGTGTGGTGCTGGTAAACTGACCCAAGGCATCACCAATGAACCTCAGCTCTGCTGGACCGTATTGTATGGTGTTCATCTAGCCTGTTAACACCGATGAAATAGCCATCTTGGCACTTACCCAAAGCAATATCTCACTCATGCCCTGATTCATTAAAAATCAAAAACAAAGGGGCTGGTGAGATGACTCAGCGGGTAAGAGCACCCGACTGCTCTTCCAAAGATGATAAGTTCAAATCCCAGCATCCACATGGTGGCTCACGACCATCCGTAACGAGATCTGGTGCCCTCTTCTGGAGTGTCTGAAGACAGCTACAGTGTACTTACATATAATAAATAAAATAAATCTTAAAAAAAAATCAAAAACAAAATATGTGGTGTGTGTGTGTGTGTGTGTGTGTGTGTGTGTGTGTGTGTGTGTGTGCATGTGTATGTCTGTGCCTCTGTGTGTGTTCAATCAAGGGCCTGAATGTTCCACAGTGAGTGTGTGAGGTCATAGATCAACTTCAGGTGTCATCTCTCTTCCATTTTGCAGACGAAGCCTCATTACCACTGTGTACACCAAGCTCATTGGCTGGAAAGCCTCTGAGGTCCCCCTAGTCCTCTCTTCCTATCTAACCCCAGAAGGGCTGGGATTACAGATGTGTGTGTGACCAGGTGTGGCTTAAAAAAAAAAGAGTTCTGGGAATCTGGATTCCCCTCTCTCCTCGTGGACTCATTAGGTTTATTTTTTTAGTCCTTATTTTTGTCAGCTTGATACAAGTTGGGTCTTCTAGGAAGAGGGTCAAGGCTGAGGAAATGTCTCCATCAGATTGGTCAGCAGGCAGGCCTCTGGGATATTTTCTTGGTTAACGGTGTGACAGGGCCATGGTCCTGGTGGGTGGTGCCAACCCTGGGCAGGTGACCATGTGCTGAATAAGAAGCAGGCTGAGTGGACCGTGGGAAGCCAGCCGATGCAGTGCTTATCTATTGCCTCTCCTTTAGTTCCTGCCTCCAGGTTTCCATCTTGAGCTCTGGCCCTTACTTCCCTCAAGGATTGGCTGTGATTGGGACGTGTAAGGCAAGCAAGCCCTCTCCTCCCCAGTTTCCTCTTGGCCATAGTTTTTTATCACAGCAACAGAAAGCAGAGTAAGACACATCATCACACTTGTGTGGAAACCACTGTACCCACCATGCCATCTCCCCAGACCACACTTGCTTCTGTCTCTCAACTGGATGCCAGAGTCCTGTCTTTGCTCACACTTGTCACACTTGGCCACACACAGAGAAATGCACACACACATGCACACACACACAAGGCTGTATACACACATACACATAGGCATGCATACACATATATGCACACACAGGCATGCACATACACTACACAAATACAGACATGCACACACACACACTTATACACATAGACACTCACAGGCATGTACACATACATACACACATGCACACGCACAAGCATTCACACACACACATTACACACATACAGGCATGCACACACACACACATTACACACATACAGGCATGTACACACATAGGCACTCGTGCACACACACACATGCTACACACAGACAGGCATACACATACATACACATTACACATAGATGGGCATATACACATACACTACACACATACATTTATACACACACAGAGGTATGTGTATACAAACACACCACACACACACACACACACACACACACACACACACACATCTGCATGAAACCACCACACACTTGCCTGACTTTTCTGAGTACTCCACACTCTTCTTCCACATTTATCATCAAAAAGGTTTTAATTATTCCATTCCTTGATAAGGTTCGAATCCACCCCCGCAGCCACCAACTTTGGAAGAAATAAAAGAAAGCAGAACAGAACTTTCTCCTTGGTGTTGTGTCTCCTTATGCTTATTAAATCCCAGTGTCGACATTCTTGTTTGGGGGAAAATCATTGGTTTGGCTTTTCTGTAAACTATCAGATGTTTTATAACCCTTCTAATGGCATGTTTGGTGTGAAATTAATTATCAAAGATTCGCAGAGAGTTTTAAATTAGATTCCCTCTGCTCTTCAAGGCAAACAACTGGTCCTGTTTTGTCACTAATATAAGGTTCCCATTGCTGCCTCTTTTTTCCCTCTGCAATGAAATGATAAAACAAATCTTCAACTTATTTTAATGTGCTAATTGGGGGTTATTACAGCTCATTTTATTTACATTGAAATAAAAAGGCACCAATTCATTTTCTTGCACAAACAACTTAGAAAGGGGTTTAATTGCCTCCTATACAAGCCTGTATTTCTAAAGGGAAATGACATATAAAAAGTAAGGGCCTGGAAAAATTTTCTTTTTTTCTGGGCAATGGGCTAAATTGAACCCATGGTTTCCTAGACAAATACCTACCGCCGCAGCTGGCCCTCCTTCTGGTCTGCTGATTCGCAGGCTTGGGCTGCACACTTGGCAAGAAACAAGCACTCAGAGGGGAGTAGAGGCACTCCAAAAGCTGAGCTGACACAGTCAAATGTCTGACGACTTCACATCTCCTTAGAGCAGACTTTAAGATTTTCCTGTAGCCAGCAAGTGCACGCACAGCTTAGATTTAATAGTAGCTTCAATCCACTGCCTGGGGCCTGTACCTTTGACCCTTAAAGATGCACAGATCATGTTTTACGTGGGCCCGTGCAAGCCCTTTGGCTGATGCTCCTGATCCCACTACAAATTTATCCTTGTCGATTTGCCTTCTGGTCCTCAAATACCTTCTCAGGGCTTTATAGACGCCACGGTTAATTATCGTGTGGGGCATCAGGTGGAAGGACATATCATTAGGAGATAATTATCGGATAATGCTTGTTTAGCAGTTCAAGTCAAGCATGTGCTTCACACACCATCCTATCACCGGGCTCTGGCCTTCTGGTTTCTAACTGGGGGCCTGTGCTGGTGTGAGCAGCGACCCCACAGGCCTGAGTACTGAGCAGGTACTCTCCAGTCGGCGATACTGCTTCAGGAGGTTTGGCTGCCTTACTGGAGGAGGTGTGTCCCGGAGGGAACACTATCAGATTGGGCCTTGTACCACCTCTACTTTGCTCTCTCTGCTTAATGCTTGTAGTCAAACTTTGAGCTCTCAGCTTCCTGCCTGCTATCATGCTCCCCCACCCCTACCCCAGACACACACCATAAGGCCTCTCCTCCTGGAACCATAAACTCCAAAAAATCTCTTTCTTGCCTAAGTTGCCCTGGTTATGGTATTAGATCACAGCCATCAAAAGGAACAAATGTTACTGCTCACTCCCGTGCAGCATCCTGGTTGTAGCCTGTGGTCTGATGAGAAATGCGCTCCCCATCCCCCCACACCCCCAAGGCTCAGTCTTTGAACATTTGGTCCCCAGGTTGTGGTATGTAGTGGAGAATTATGAATCGGCTCTATGCTCCTGGACAGGTGTGCATGTGCTTTGTACCCGTCCAACAGTTTTGGATTCACGAATGAAACACACACAACCTTTATATTTAATATGCCTTACTAGCTCAATGGTTGGGCACTTTCAAACCTCCCTGTGGCTAGCACACACTCCACTCTGCTATACTTGAGTTAACACTTTCTAAATCTATATTTAACCTTTGCTGCCCTGTTTACTTCTGGGCAGCCCTTCCATGGGGCCTCTTTCCCGTTGCACCTACATTTTGGCCATCTCACCCTTCTGCTCTTTCACAGCGTGGCCAGTACTGAGCCCCTTTCAAGGTGGCCTCCTTTTTTTCCCCTTCAATCCCTTGTCCGGGAAATCTAAAAGCCCCGCCTCTGTCTCGCTGCCCAGCCATTGGCCTTTCGTGACTTTATTTCCCAGTCAGAGCCAAGTGGGGGAAGTGCCTCACTGACACTGGCTCTGAGGGTTTATAGCTCACACTACTTCCTGTTTACTCCATCTCTCGGCTTCCTTTTCCTGCTGGAGGCTGCGTTCTATGAGTTGTTTTTGGTGAGCTGGCTTGTCATACCAACTAGGGTCATTGGGAAGAAGGAACCTCAAATGAGGGGGGAAAAGCCTTCCCTGGATTTCCCTACAGGCAAGCCCTTGGGGCATTTTCTTGATGGTTGATTGATGTGGGAAGGCCCAGCCCACTGTGGGCGGTGCCAGCCCTGGGCAGGTGGTCCTGAGCTGTAAGAAAGATGGCTCCACTGCAAGCTAAGGAACAAGCAAGCCATGGAGCAGCCTTTCTCCATGGAGTCTGCTTTGGTGCCTGCCAACAGGTCTTGCCTTGAGTTCCTGTTCTGACTTCCCTGAATAGTCGACTCTGCTGGGAAGTGTAAGCCCCCAGTTATATTTGATCATGGTGATTATCACATTGATAGACACAAAGTAGGAGAATATTTCATCACCAGTGCATAAGCTCACAGTCTCCAGAGGCAGAGAGAGGGCATCTGTTTTGCTGCTGTGTGTGAGCGGACCAAGGACAGCAACCACAGACAAGCAAGCGGAAGCAAGCAAGCAACCAGCGCTCCAGTGACTCTGCACCTGCAGGAGGACAGTAGAGGCCTAGGGGTACGGATGAGTTCAGCTCATTTCTATTAGGTGTCGGGGACTGTCCAGCTTAGAGTGTTTCTTCTGCCCATGTACACTGGCCTAGGAACTTCAAGACCATCCCTTGTCTCTTGTTGCCCCTTGTCAGCCATCACAGATGGTTGGTGTTGGTGATGGTGTGGGAAACCCAGTTGTCTTAGTCAAGGTTTCTGTTCCTGCACAAAACATCATGACCAAGAAGCAAGTTGGGGAGGAAAGGGTTTATTCAGCTTACACTTCCATACTGCTGTTCATCACCAAAGGAAGTCAGGACAGGAACTCAAGCAGGTCAGGAAGCAGGAGCTGATGCAGAGTCCATGGAGAGATGTTCCTTACTGGCTTGCTTCCCCTGGCTTGCTCAGCTTGCTTTCTTATAGAACCCAGAACTACCAGCCCAGGGATGGCACCACCCGAAATGGGTGGGGCTCTCCCTCCTTGATCACTAATTGAGAAAATGCCTTACAGCTGGATTTCATGGAGGCATCTCCTCAAGGGAGGCTCCTTTCTCTGTGATAACTCCAGCTTGTGTCAAGTTGACACACAAAACCGGCCAGCACAGCACTATACACTTCTCCAGGCAGCAGGGATGACCCCTACAACGTGGGGGAGGGGGAATCTAGATTCGTCAGGGGCTTCTGGGGTCTCACAGCCCATGCAGGCAGGGTGCTGCTCACTGCATGAGAAGTCACTGGGGGGAGCTCAAGTCTGACTGGCGGGCATCTCTGAGCTAGGGTCAGCTTCCTAATTAGGAACCCTCGGATCAGGAGCCAGAGTCTAAGCCTCATCTCTGATCAGTTTCTTCCATTTCCATGTGAGGTCAGACTAGGGCCCATCTCCCAAGGCAAGCCAGTCCCATGGCACCCATAGGCCAGCTTCTGCTGTCGGGTGAATGGGTATGCCCTGGGGAAGGCTGCCTTCCACTTGTCTTTGACTCTCTTTCTTTCAGTTTCCCCTCCCTCTCGTGTGCATGATCGTTTGTGTGTTCATGTGCCTGAGCGTGTGTGTGTGTGTGTGTGTGTGTGTGTGTGTGTGTATGTGTGTGTGTGTGTTGTATAATTACAGACATTTTTTAAATGACCTTAGACAATGGACAGGGAGACCTCAGCCCTGCTGGCTTCTCTTGGTCTCAACTCTTCCCAGAGGCCAAGGAACAGTCCACACAGCTGGGACCCCAGGACATCTTTGTTCCCCAGCAAGATCTCAATAGTTTCCTTCCAAGAACAGCTTGACACTGCCTGGCACTGTGGTGTCCCCGGGTCACAGGAGGGTGGAATCAGACTCTTTGGCAGGAAGTGAGGAAGGAGGGAAGGGGGATCTTAGCTCTGGAGGCCCTTTGTTCTCAGGATGAAGACAGGATGGCCTGGTCAGAGCGGGATCCCTTTATGTCACCCACCCTGCACTTTCTAGTGGCTGTGAGCGCCTCCTCCAGACACTGCTGGGTGTTGCCCATGGCCTATTTTTAAGACTCCACAGAGGACAAGGATTACATAGCTACAGTTGCCTTTAAACTTTGGCTTAGCACAAGGGGAATTGAATACAGGCTCTCCTCCCTGTGTGGGTCAGGACTGGTTACCTCCGCCCCACGCTCCATACTGCCCTGAATTCCTATAGCTCCCCGAAAGAACTCCAGCCCTAGAGCACTTGCCCAGGCTGTGCCAGGTTTGCCTAGGCTGTACCAGGCTTACACACTACAATCTAAGCCTTCATCCCCCAGCTCCCTGGCCATTCAGGTATCTATGTTTGACTAAGGCCTGAACAGCAACTTCATCCTCCAGGCTGTTCCCTGGTGTCACCCAAAGTCCCCTGAGTCCCCCAGCCCAAAGTCCCCCATGTCACTTGTGTCTACATCCTCTGTTCATCTGCTGACTCACAGTCAGTCTGATTTTTACTTTATCACCATGACAACCGAACACCCACGAGTCATTTAAACTCCTATGGCAGGGCCCAGAGACTAGGAACCAGCAGTTAAAAGCACTTGTTGCTCTTGTAGAAGATCCAGGTTTGGGTCCTGTATGATGGCCCACAGCCACCTGTAACTCTAGTTCCAAGTTATCTGATGTCCTCTTCTGATCTGCACGTGCACCAGGCATGCACACGGTGAACATACAAGCACGCGGCACACATACAGACACTCATGTAAAATTAGATGAATAAATCACATTAACAAACTCACTTTGCTCCTGTCTTACATGCTGCAAAACAGAACCTCCAGACCCCAGCGATCCCCTTGAAGACCAAATGCTTCCTGAGATGCTATGCTGGGGCAAAAGGTAACCTCGAGCTTGATGCAGCCATTCCAGGACAGAAAACTTGATTGGCTGGCCCCAGCACTGGGGTGAGACTTCATCTATAGTTTCCATGAGCACTGAGGGGCAGGTTATTTATCAGCCAGCCAGCATGGGTTCCAGCCCTGAACATTAGCCAGCTGGAGAGATAGAAACACTGAGGTCTGGCGGCTGCTATGCGTTATAGATTCCACCAAGAGAAAACCAATTCATCCTCCCACTTCTGAAGCAGCCCTGACTCCCCCCTCCTCCCTTGTGTCTAGTCCTACAGGCATCTCTGTGGGAGGATGTCTTTTGCCACCCTAGAGAGCTTACTAACGAGAGAGAAGCTCACGGGAGATGGCCCTTTAAGCCTTTGGCCCCAGGACAAGTGGAATTGAGTATACCCTCTACCCCTAAATGTTAGCCCAGGCCTGTTAGCTCTGCTCCATCCCGCCGTGCTGTGATTCCCCTGAGCAGAGATCAGGGGCACTGAACAGAGATCTTCATTTCAAAGTTCCAGCCAAATGCTAGCTCTTCAAAGAATGAGATCTTCCTCCCAGGACACACAAGGGACAAATATTGTTGGTGGTCTGGGTGGAACGGTTGTCTAGCCCAGGAGCCACCCGCAGTGGAGGGTTGTGGCTTTCGTTCTGAGCACCAGGGATAGCTCCCTAGGTGGATGCAGTTGTCTTTGTTTCCATACTGTTCATGTTTTTCTCTCCTCCTTTGTTTTAGGGACCTCAGGCTGTAATTAATTCCTGAATGTGGCAATAAATCAAAGCTCTGAACATTACAAGCACCTTCCTCCGCCTTCCACAGGGCTATGCTGCTTGCAGCAAGACCTTCTCCATTCTCCCGAGTGGGTGTGACCAGCTGAAACCTGAGTAGACCTTCCGGGCTCTGATTCCAGGATTAATCTGTGATCTAGTCTGCAGGCCCTAGAATTAAAGCCAACCAAACGAAAACCAGCCATCGGTTCTGTTGTTCCATCTCTGCCACCACATCTTTTTTTCTGGGCCTAGACTCCTCCATCCTTAAGAACAACTGTTCCCTGTGGGATTCCGGGGAGGCACTCAGTCCTAGCGGAAGCTGTCAATTCCCTTCCTATGCTGCACAGTTTGTCTGTGAAAGCATCCCCAGCTCAGCCTCTCCTCTCTGGCATACCCTGCAGACAGGCCGCTGTAATTGACGACAAATGGATATAATATAAAAAAGCTGGGACACCACCATATAAACCTCTCTGTGCGAGCCTCCGAAGAGGAACTAGAAGAGCCTGCAGGCTAATCTGTGCCCGTCCCAAATTGCTATTGCGTTTGCTTCCATGCCTGTGCATACCCAGTGCTCAACAATTTACATCTCCAGCCTCCTCCACAGCATCAAACAGAGGGACAGAGCCTTGATTCTCTTGGAGGGCAGCTCTCTCCACACTAGCTTCAGATAAGGCGCTCCCACTGAGGAATGAGGCGCAGGAAAACCTTCAGGCTCTAAGAAACCCTGAGACGACCACTTGGCAATGAACTTGAAGGGCACTTGATGAACTTCATGTCCTTCTTCCTTCAAGCTGCACCTGCATTTTATGTTTGGGAGGCTTGGGGGCAGCAGGTGCGGACCACACAGAGCTGCCTCCCAGGGGAAGGGTGTGCACATTTCAGAGGCTGGGGTTTTAGTGTGGCTCTACTTCAAGGTGTCTGGGACAGTTCCTGGAGCGTGCGGGTCTCATTTTCCTCATCTGGCAAGTGGGCATGACATAGGACTGAATGTTAAAAGAAATATCATGTGTCAATCAAGTGGGAACTTGACTGCATTAAGCAAACCTTAAGCCTGAGCCAGGGAGGTGGTTTCTTGGGGAAGAACATTGGCTGTGCAATCATGAGGACCTGAGTTCAAATCCCCACACACACAAAAAAGAGACAGATCTCTGACACTTGCTGGACCTACAGTCTAGCCAATCAATCTGGCCTAAGGAGACAGATCCTGAGTCAGAAAGTACAGTGTGGGGAGTGGGGGGAGTGGCTGAAAAGTTACCTGATATCAACCTCTGACCTGTACACATGTCCTCACAAGGGAGTGTGCACGTGCACACACAACACACTAGAAACATACCCTAACATGCTTGTGGAGGTAGTAGCTCTGAGGCTCACAGTTACTCGTGGCACAGTCCTCCAGGGAGCCCTAGCTCATGGCTATGATGGCAGAGCGTTACTGGCAAGCAGCACAGGACTCAGCTCCGTGGTTCTAGACTAGTAGGTCCCAAGTTCAATCCCCAGGACCTGCACGGTGGAAGGAAAAGTTTAAAACATCAGAGGGGAAGCTCAGGTGTGCGAAAGGCCACCAGGCCCTTGGGACATTCTGAGCCTCCACAAAGTTACCTATCAGCATCTCACATCAGTGACATCAACAATCAGGGTACAGATCATTCTAGAAGGGAGTGGAAGTTGGAGGAAAGGCTTCTGGGGTGTAACCTGCTCCTGACACATTCCAGTGTGGGGTATTGGGTATGGCATGTCCTCTCTACTGTGACCCACCTGCCCAGCCTCAGATGGTGCTTGAGAAGCAAGTGGCTCCAATCTGGGTCCCTGTGCCTGCCAACTCCTCCCTCAATGATCCTTGTTAGGAGCCTCCCGCAGGTGTCCGACCCTCACGGGTGAGGGACCTTGGATGCAGTGGGTCTCTCCATTTCCCACATGATCTAATGCAATTAGTTTCCAGCGAATTGTGAAATGTCTCCTCTCCTGATTACAGAGCCAGGCAGAACAATGCTCACATAATGAACAAGCTGTCTGGGAGCCCGTGTCTCAGCTTCCGTGTGCCTACTTCAAAGACAGCTGCGGGAACTTGAGATGAATGACATCACTGGATTAGTCCCCTGCTAAGAACTCTGGGATGCCTGGTTCACAGTCAGTCATTCCATCCCACAGACTTCTCTGAGTTCTCCTGCTGGAGATGCAGGGTGTGGCCTTGACCCCACCCTGACTGGGTGACAGCAGGGAGGAGAGCCAGGCTCTCTTCCTAATGGCATGCTTTCACATGGGTGGATATCAGAGTGTGCTTTCCCCAAACACGACACCGCTGGCACCCAGGAAAACAACAGAAGCCAATTGGTCATAAAGAGGTCACAGTGCAAGGGAAGATTTTCTTCACCTTCCCCAAAGCAGGAGGTGAGATCCTCAGGGAAGAGGGTCCTCCTGCAGTCTGAAGGAAAGAATACCTCATCTCCAATGGCACAGATAGAGACCTCGCCTGACCGTGCCCCTCCTTCATCCCCACCCTTGTTCTTCCTTTCCCCTATCTCCTCCCTCTCTTCTTCCCCATTTCCTCCCTCCCCTCCTCTTCCCCATCTCCTCCCTCTCNTCCCACCCTCTTCCCCATCTCCCTGCTCCCTTGCTCTTTTCCTTCCCATTCTTTACCCATCTCTTCCTCTTCTGCCAACTCCTATTCCCCTCTCTCTTCTTCCTCTCATCTTTCTCATCCCCCACCCTCTCCCTCTTCTTTCACCCCTCTTTTACTCCTCTTTTCCCTTCCTCTCCTCCTTCTCACCTCTTCCTCCTCCACCCTTCTTTGCCCCTCTCTCCCTCTCGTCCTCCCTCTCCTTCCCCAGCATGAAGTCTGCAAGGCTCCATCACTTAAGAAATCCCATGTCACATAAAACTTACATTGTAAAGCCAAGCCTGTGCCTTTCCCTTGATCCCTACTTTCTGGATTTGGGGTCTTGTCTGTGAGCCTCTGGATGGGTGAAGAACAGAATCTCCTGTATACTGTCAAGGAGCACCCTCACCTCACTCTCACACACCCGGATCTGGGCAGTTCTGCTGAGACTGCATTAGATCTGCATGTCTTAAACCCAAAGCACTTCTTTCAGCCTCCACGAGACCCACCATTCTGTTGGCAGAGATGCAAGCAGACTCCCATGAATTCCAAGTCTCCGGCTCAAAAGACCTCTCTGCCCTGGGTGTTCACTGGCTCTGCTGAACGTCACAGATGCATGACATGAAGTGAAGAAGCCTAGGGTGACCAATTCCCCTTAGCAAAACCACGCGTGTGACCTGCACTGTGAACCCTGCGAATGGGGCAGAAAGTCTGGAGAGGCGATCCCCATCTTTCTGTCCCTGTCATCCATCACAGCGACTGCATCAAATCCCAGACTCTACTCTGAGCCTTCACAGCACTCCAGGGTCTTCTCTCTGCCCCGTTCCTGTGCTCCAAGCACTGCTCAGAAAGTGCTGTGCTCTGAGCCGCCTCCCTCTCTGGTCATAGTTATAAAAAATAGAACTTTGTTATCACACAGACTAAGAAAATATACAAGGTCCAGGGCTCAGAGCCAGCCACCATCTCTCAGCACTGCCCCAGCCACAGGCTGTCCCCTCCTTTGAGGTCAGTGCTACTCTGACTTCTGATCACAATTATCTTGGTTGTGCTCATTAACTTGACACCATGCGCACATCCCAGCATGGGGAGCTTAGATTCCACCTACTGTGGATCTTTGCAGAGGAGGAGGCCAGGCTGCACGTGCTCTCCATGGCCTGCTGCTTTCAGCCAAGCATTTCCCTGCTCTGTTCACCTTGCTGTATCCCCATGACATGCCTATATCTTTGGTGCAGTGGCTGGCAGGTACTTGAGGTATCTCTGGTCTGCTGGTGCTGGGAAGAGTCTCTGTCCAGACTCTAGACAAACACACATCTTTGCCAGCAAGCCACTGTGTGTGGGCATCTCGTTGTGGTGCTAATTTGCATTTCTCTAGTTATTTACAAGAGTGTATGTCTTCATAGGGGTTCCTTGGACAATCTCTTCTCTTGTGTAGTATCAGGGGTAGAACACAGACTCTGGGTTTTGCTAAGCAAGCACTGTCCACTGCTCTCCAGCCCCAGCCTCGATGCCATTGGTCCTATCTTTAGAAGAGGTCATCTACCTTATACTTCATGTCTAAAGGCCATTCATTGTGGATTCAGATGGGCTGTGAACCTCCTCACAATGATAATACAGGCCATCTTCATCATCTGGGCGTTGGGCCTCTATTGATCCTGATCTTGCCCATAGGATGGCTTATGTCACTCTGCACACAGCTTGTCTTTCTGTGTTCTCTGTGGTATCCTTTGGTAAACGTTCCTAATTTTAATGTAATCGAGTTTATTGATCCTTTATTTTATGCTTGGTGTTTTTGGCACCTTGTTAAAAACAAAACCTTTCTTTCCTTCATAATAATTCTTGACTTATAGTAGGGTACACTGTCCAAGCTCGGTCCATGGGAGCCATATCTTCCTAACCCCCGACACTGTTTATTGGCTCTCAAAGCTAACTGCTTTTTCTCCATCCCCTATGACCCCACAATACTGTGTTGTTTATTTTGTGATTACCGGGGCAGTGTGGACTACATGGATTATATGGCCAATCATGTGTGTTCACTCTGTCCACACCATCCCATGAGCAGCCATGATCCAGACGAGTGCTTCTGCACACGGGCTGGTCTCCTTGAGCCCTTCCTGGGACCTGTCATGGATAAATGAACCTGGCTGGAAAGATAAAGTCCTGAAGAGAATAGCTAGGCTGTCAAAGCTAGAACAGAGGAATCCTCCCACTAAAGCCTCAATGGAGGTGGCCAGTTCAGGCCAGCCTAGCAGAACCACCAGGCCGACTCGCTGCTGTGGAGTTGAGGTGCTCCGTGATGCCACGGCAGATTACCAGACACCGGTCCTGGTTCATCTCAGGTGCCCATGCTTCATCTGGCCTGAGCTTTCTCTTCAGCTCTAGTTGCTTCACCCGACTCATGCCACAGACAAGTGATCACGCCAGTCCACAAAAGCACAGAAAACCGTGACACATCTCCAGACACAACACACTCTCAATAAATATACTATCCCATTCATATTGTTTCAAATATGAAATACTGTGTGTGTTTTTTAAAAAGCCCCTTTGAGTCTTTCACCATTACAGTTTCATTGATAGCTCTGATGTGGTTTGTCCCACCATGACTACTGGTGATTGTCAATTTGTTGGGATTAAAGTTGCCATGGAAATAGATCCCTGCCTGGGAACATCTAGATTAGTGCCACAGGCAGGGGTCCCTGACTAAACAAAAGGAGAAGGTGAGCTCAGAACCAGCAACTATTGCTCTGCCTCCTGAAATATGAGCAGCCACTTCTGCTCCCAACACCGTGGTGGACTGTTCCAGAAAACTGTGAGCTAAAATGAGCTTCCGTAAACTACTTATGTTGGACACTTTGATACAAGAACAGAACAATCAGCTCAGACCCCCACAAAGGCTCATAGTGGGGCAGGTGTCCGGAGCTGAGCCCTTAGAGTGAGTGCCTCTCAGAAAGTCTTTGTGTCAATACCAAGGGAGCCCATAGACAGGCCTGTGAAGTTTAGTTTCTCTTTGGCTTCCAGTGTGATACCACCATGATGAGATCTGACATGGTAAAATTAAGGCAAGATGGCTCTTAATGGGCGGAGGGGGGTCAGTATCAGAGCTATGTACTTTGGTCTCCATAACTCTAAATTGTTGGGTTTTGTTTTGTTTGTTGTTTGTTTTGTTTGCCTGTGGGTATCCTGTCTTGTAACCAAAGTGATGCAATTCTCTTCCTTCTTTCCCAGAGGGACAGGATGGCAAAAGTAACTCCATTAAGACCTCTGCACCTAGCCTCCTTGCTGGCATTCATTTTTGCCTTCCACACACATGCCTGATAGTCAGCTTGAACTGCTTTTAGTTTTGCTGTGTGTAAAATTTGTCTACAGAATGCAATGTTTTTAGACACGTAATTAATTCTGTTATACCTTATAAAATCCTCCTTCTCCTCCTCTGCCTACTCTTCTCTTCTCTTCTTCTTCTTCTTCTTCTTCTTCTTCTTCTTCTTCTTCTTCTTCTTCTTCTTCTTCTTCTTCTTCTTCTTTTTCTTCTTCTTCTCCTCCTCCTCCTCTTCCTCCTCCTCCTCCTTTCTTTTTTTGTTGTACTCAGTTTTCCAATAGTTGAACTGCACCCCACTTGACTCTTTCAGGGCTCCTTCACATACTTCCAAGGTGATATGCATAATTTACTATAACTTCTTGACACAGTTGGGAGTTGCCTGAAAATGGAGCCTCAACTGAAGGACTGCTCTGGTGAGACTGGCTTGTAGCAGTTCTGGGGGGTGGGGTGGGGGTGGGGACTGTCTGGATTACTAATTAACGTGGGAAAGCCCAGCCTGCTGTGGGCATCACCATCCCCAGCCCAGCCTGAGCGTGAGCCGCAGCAGGTGTATTGACAAGTAGCTTTCTTCCATGGTTTCTGCATCAAGTTCCTGCTTGTGCTTCTAACCAGTGTTGGCTGTAACCTGAAAACATAAGCCAAATAAGCCCTTTCTTTTCCTAAATTGCTTTTGGTCATGATGTTTATCATAGCAACAGGAAGCAATCTAGAGCAACGAATGTTATTTCCGTTTTTCCTTTGAACCACAATGCTGTGAGGGACAAGCTGTGCCTGCTGCCCTGTGCACACTAACCAGAGATCCCGCCATAACTGTAAACTCAGATGAGGATGTCTGCGGTTCAGGGTGCCCTCAGCACCACTGGCTGATGCCCAATATCCCTACAATATGGTGTATGGAACCCTGCTGTGAGTGTCTTCCCTTGCCTTTGCCTACACTTCTCAGTCATACAAATTCATACATTTTGTTTATTTTATTTTTTAAAAAGCTTTCCTTATAACCACTTTCCATCTGTATGTCTTTAGCACATATAGAAAGGACCTTATCTGCTATTTGGCCTGCAATTACACTGAGCACCAGCTGCCACTGAGCTCCGTGGTGTCCCTTCCTAGTGTCTTCGCACCTCAGGATTTCCTGTTCCATATTGTTCCTTCATAGATTTTTTTTTCCTACATTCAAACTCCCACATTCTTTCTCAACCCTCTGTAGCTTCAAAAATGAATCGCTACTTTAACTCTGAACATTTATGTTTACATACAACACTCTAATGTTGGTACATGTATGCAGTGTGTAATAATCACACCAAAGTAAACCAGATTCTTCCTTTCTCCATGTTCGAGAGTTTGATTAAGGGACTGGAGAGGTGGCTTAGTGGTTAAAGGCACAGGCTGCTCCTCCAGAGGTCTTGCTTTCAGTTCCCACAGGGCAGCTCACAATCACCTCCTACTCCAGCTCCAGACAGTCTCAACTGGACTCCATAGGCACTGCATACACGTATAATACACACACACACACACACACACACACACTCACATATACACACACACATAAAAATAAAATATTAAAATGTGAGACTTGGGCTGAACTTGATTCCCAGCATCAATGTGGCAGCTCACAACTGTCTGTAACTCCAGGTCTAGAAGTTCAAGGGCACCAGGTATACACATGGTGCATGCACATATATGTACAGGTAAAACATTCATACACATATAAAACAACTTTTTTAAAAATAAAAAGATTAGGCTTGATTGATGCACAGTAGTTGTGCACATGTATGAAGTGGAGTGTGATTTCTTTCTATTTACATGTACAGTGCATACATGATCAGACAGAGATACGTAGCATTTCTACCTCCATGTTACATTGCTTGGAACCTTTGAACTCCCATTTTCCATTTTCATATTGTTTACTAGACACACACCAGACTTTTATGACAGAGAGACTAGTCAGGCACCAATGCTTCAAACTATTTTATTATATGGTTTCCAGATGTGTGTTTGTTATTTGTGCATGCCTGTGTATGTGTGTGTGCACATGTGTGTGTATGTGAGCATGTATGTGTGGTATGTGTGCTCATGTATGCATGTGTGTGGTGTGATCTGTTTGAATATGTGTGTGCATGTGCATCCATGTGTGTGTATATGTATGTGTGTGAGCAGTGTGTACATGTATGTTTCTGTGTGTGTATGTGTAGTATGTGAGTGTGCATGCATCTGTGTATTTGCACATACGTGTGTGAGAGAGTATATGAATTTGAGCAATTGTGTGCATACATGTGTGTGCACATGCATCTGTGCAAGTATATGTACATGCATATGTTTGTTTGTGTGTAAGGATGTGTGTACATGTGTGTGTGGTGTGTTTGTGCATGCATGTATGTGTGTTTAAGAGTATATGGATTCAAGCAATTGTGTGTATGCATGTGTGTATGTGCATGTGTATGGTGTGTACACTTGCACACATTCATGTGTGTGTGTGCATATGTGTGTGTTTGTGTGTGAGAGCATACGAGTGCATGCAAACGGGTGTGTTATACCCTGTGTCTAGAATTTTTCATTCTCTCTCTGGCTCCCTGCATATCTCCAGGCTTCATTATCTCCTCTTTTCCATCCCTTCATGTTTACCACTTCACTAATTTTCACCTCAGCTCTGTCTGGTTCCTTTTTCAATCTATCTCCTGAAAAAAAAAATTGTCAACATTTTTCTTTTCTACTTTGTCTCTTTGGCTACTTCTTAGTTCAAGGGACTTGTTTTCATACTTTATGATCATTCCAACATTTTCTAGCTTTTATCTTTATACTTGGTTGCCATGTGTAATGGGATTTACTCAATGGGATGAAATAAAAGGTCCATTCTCCACTGTAAGTGGCCTTAACACATCAATTGTTTACTGGTTTGGCTTGGATGAGGACTGTTCCCTGGAGGCTCATGTATCTGAGTATCTGTTTCCAACCTGGGGCCCTAGAGTTCCAGGAGGCGAACCATCATTTGGGGGAAGTGGAATCTTGAGGTTGGGGCTCTAAGTTTAGAGCCTGGTCCTGCTGCCTGTGCTGTCTCTGCTTCCTGATCCACTCAGATGTGTGCAAGCAGCCTCATGCTCCTGGCACCAGCTCTGAGGGTGGCTGCTGCTGCTGCCAGCGCACCTTCCTCTGCATGGAAGGCCACACCCCAAAAGCTTGAGCTAAAATGAACCTTTATAATAAAAGTAGCTGGAAAGCCTGTGAACACCCTACTAAGCACTGGACTGCAACTCCTAGGCGCAGAACCCCACTCCCATCCCCTTCATCCTCTACCCTCCACCCTCCATTCCCACTGAAAAACTGCAAGTTACTAAACATGGAGACCTTCTTTGTGGTAGTTTGAGTGGGAATGCTTCCCAGGCTCTTAGATTTAAATACTTGATCCCCAGCTGGTGAAACTGTTTGGGAAGGATTGGAAGGTGTGACCTTCTTGGAGGAGGAGTGTCCCTGGGATCTTTGATATTTCAAAAGCCCACACCTTTCCCAGTTAGTCCCCCCACCCCGTGTGTGTGTGTGTGTCCATCTGTCTGTCTTTCTTTGTGGACCAGATATACCCTCTCAGCTACTGCCCTAGCATGCTTGCTGCCCTGCCTGTCATAATCCCATCACTGTGTTCATGGACTCTAACCCACTGAAACTATGAACCTCAAATCCAATGTTTTCTGAATTGGCTTGGCCATGGTGTTTGATCACAGCAGTAGAAAAGTAACCAAGACACACCTAGATCCTTGCTCTGACGCATGCTACCAACCATTTGATGAACCACAGAAAAGACCCTGCAAATACCATTTGTACCAAAGGGTTTTAAAGAAGAACCCACATTTAAATCAGTCTAGGAAGTTGGCACTGTATGGTAGGTTCATGGCTAATGTTGGTTAAGTGAATTAACTAGTGCATTTGATTAGACCAATTCAAGTGATGATCTTCCCTTTCAGGAGTCTGTATGGACTCCTCCTCTTCCTCCTCCTCCTCCTCCTCCTCCTCCTCCTTCACAGTGCACGTTGGATAGATTTTGTCAACTCAACACAGCTGGAGTAAATCTGAAGAGAGGAAACTTCAGTTAAGAAAATGGCCTTTCCGGAGTGGCCTGTGGGAGAGCCTGTGGTGCATTTTCTTGACTGATGATTGATCTCAGAGGTCCCAGTTCACTCTGTAGGTGGTACCACTGCTAGGCTGGTGATCCTGAACGTTCTGAAGAAGCAGACTGAGCAAACCAGTAAGTAAAGTCCCTCCATTTCCTCTGCTTCAGGTCATGCTGACAAGTTTTCGCCCTGAATCCCTGTCTTGCATTCCTCCCGTGATGGATTTTTACCTCAAGCATGAGTAACATAAACCTTCTCCTTTGTAGGTTTCTTTGGCTGTGGTGTTTTTTTCATAGCAACAGAAACCCTAAGACACAGGGCCTCGCACATCCTTAGATCTCCTTGAATTCACTCTGTACCCAAGGAGGATCCTGACCGTCTGATCCTTCTGCCTGCTCCTTCTGTGTGCTGGGGTTGCCGACATGTGCCACCACCCAGTTTAAATGAACCAGGGTTTCCTGGATGTCATGCAAATCTTCGACCAAAAGACCCACAAACTCAGGTCCTGGAACCTGTTTGTTCTTGGGAATGATGCTGGGCCCATAACTAGCTCCCCCCCCCAACCTTCCTCCAGCTACACTGACAGGACCCACACAGGGACCACTGCAGTCTATGAGTTGCTTTGCAAACCCATACAGTTCCCCCATGGTGACTATAATAGGTACAGAAGAGTTAGCACTCCATGTGGCTTCTTTGACTAGCAGGGATGGAAGGGTGGCTGACTGCTTCCAGCTTACCCACAAGAAGAGGCTCTAGGCACGCACTGTACCAGAGCCAGAGCCCTGGCTTGACTCTGCTCAGGTTGCCCAGGTTGGCAGATAAAAGTGGCCCAAATAAATTTAAATGTCAGATAAATATGAATGTTTTTGGTATAGCTGTACTTCCAACATGACATAGATGTCTCAGCTATGGTTTCTATTGCTGGGACAAAACATCATGACCAAAACATCATGACCAAGAAAACAAGTAGGAAAAGAAAGGGTTTATTTGACTTAAACTTCCAGGTCACAGTCCATCATTGGAGGAAGCCAGGACAGGAACTTGAACAGGGCTGGAGCTGATGGAGAAGCCATGGAGGGGTGCTGCTTATGGGCTGGCTCCTCTGGCTTGCTCAGCCTGCTTTCTTATAGAGCCCAGGACCACCAGCTCAGGGAGGCCCCACCCTCAATGGGCTGGCCCCTCCCCTACTGATCACTAATTGAGAAAATGCCCTGCAGATGGATCTCATGGAGGCATTTTCCCAGCTGAGGCTCCTTCCTTTCTCATAATTCTAGCTTATGTTAAATTGACACAAAACCAGCCAGTATGGTGGGATAAGCTCACATTAAAGGTTATTCATTGTCTGTCTGAAAGTCAAGCCCAACTGGGCATGCGGTAAGCATTTATTTTGTCTCACAGCTATATTCTCAGGGGGGTGGAGAACCTTGTGTTGCTCTCAGCATTTCCCCTATCTCTCCCCTGCCCTCCTTCCCCCAAGCCTGCTCCATCTCCCTCTCCCTGGAACCACAATCTGATCCCATAGAAGCTGTGGTCTTAGACTAAGACACACTTTCAGTCTTCAAAGGAAAGGCTCATTTTCTGAAAACTCAATTTGAAAGGAAAAGTCTTTTAAACCCTCCTTAGCCCAAATCAGCAGCGATTCCCCTGTCCCAGTGCTGATCTGGGTGGCTGTGGTGAAGGGCAAACTCCTTACCCCACCCACAGCCCCTCATTTTCTTCTGTAGCCTATTCACCTTTGAAGTGAGGATTGGTACTAAGACTAGTGCTTAAGCAGGAGTTCTCAAAGACCCATGACCTGGATAAGTCACCTGTGCCCTACTTTGGCAAGATACATTTGAAATCTTCAGCTCCATGACAACAAACTTCCTTTACAAAGCGATGTAAGAAGCCCGAGGAGGGGAAGTGATAAAGAACCATCTCCCTGGTGGGTCGGTTTCAGCTTCTAGAACTTTCCTCATTCCTGGCAGACTGATGTGTGCTTCCATAATGTGCCGATTACGGGGAAGGGTATTTCAGAAGAGCAAAACCCTCCACAGACATTCTTCTGGGACAGGGGCCAGGCTTGGGGAGTCCACCTTCAGTGGGGAATTTATAAAGATTTTGATGGGTGGGCTGGGTGTCAAGGGATCCCCCCAAACTATAAGATAAGGAAGTGAAGAAAAGAAGGCTTCGGTTAGGGTGGGGTGGGGTGTGCTTTCGGATAGTTTCTCTTTATTGAGGATGGGTAGACTTTCTGCTACGGTTTGTCTTTATTGGGGTTGAGTGAGAGCCTTCTGTGATTATATGTCTTTATTGGGCGATGGGTGTGTGCTTTCTGCTATTGTTTGTTTTTGCATACTCCAGAAGTTCCTGGCAGGTCCATTCATGCTTCATGCCTCTCGTGTTCTGACAGATTGAGTATTATTGTGTGTGGTTCCCATGACTATAACAAATACCAGAGACCCTCAGCTTATACACTGATAAGGCTCTCGATTTTGAAAGTTTCATTTCATGATCAGTTGGCTGCATTTTGGCTGTGTGGTGAGCTGTAGATGATGGGTACCCAGCTGAGGAAAGCTGCCCACATCATGACAGGAAACAGAACACAAATGAAGGGATACCACCCTTCCCACCAAGGCAGGCTCCTGAGTTAAGGAACTCCAGTAGGGTCACACCTCCTGATGGTCCCATTTTCTTTGAATAGCATCATGCTGGAGACTTTCAGAAAATGGGCCTCTGGTGGCCATGTATGTTCAAATTAGAGTAACAGAGGGGTCGGGGAGATGACCCAGATAGCAAGAAGCTTGCTTCACAAACAAGGCCTCAACTTCAATCCTCACAACAGACCCAAAAGGTAGGGTGCAGCGGGGCAAACCTGTAATTCCAACACTGGGAAAACATAGGCAGAAAGATCCCTGGGTTTTGCTGGCCGTGTAGGCCCAGCAGAAGTAGCGAGCTCCAGGTTCAGGACGAGACCTTGCTCAAAAATTAAAGTGGAGAGGAAGACACAGGACCTCTACTTTGGACCCTCACAGGAGATTCACACGCACATGTGAACACACATGTGAACACACAGAGTCATAAAGCTGTATCTATGCCTATCCCACTGGCATTCCAGATGGAACTCACTGAAGTACATCTGCTT
This sequence comes from Mus minutoides, assembly GCA_902729485.2. Classification (NCBI taxonomy): domain Eukaryota; kingdom Metazoa; phylum Chordata; class Mammalia; order Rodentia; family Muridae; genus Mus; species Mus minutoides. The sequence continues at coordinate 510,628 of LR750374.1, read as the reverse complement.
AATTGGAGGTGTGTTTGAAGGGGCTGTGATATGCGGCATCACCCTTCTAGCTTGGTTCATGGTTGAGCCCAGTCTGGACCCAAAGTTTTGGAAGCCACAGATGGATCCCCAAGGTCATCCCAGGTTGCCTCCATCTGCCTCACAGCATCAGCACCCGATCCAGGAGCCTTGCTGTGCGCCCCAGAGCCAGCCACTGTCTGCCGCTTGCTTTCTTTGTTGTCTGTGGTGGTTGGTTGCAGAAGCCACAGTGAATCTGGAGCTGGGATGAGATCTTAGTACCCTGCACTCCCAAGGCCTTTGCAGCCTCACAGCTGTGAATGTGTTTCTCCCTGCTGTATGAGTCTCTGGGTGTCGCTGAGCGGCAAGTCACCAGGTGTACCTCTAAGTAGCAAAATTAGGAGCCATTCAGTGTTTTAGTGGTGCAATTAGCTTCCCAGTATGAGCACCGAGATTTTTTCTAATTAAAGCAGGAACTGTTTCTCAGTCTATAATAATCTCATTTAAAGTGTGTCCAAAACACTTGCCACGCTTTGTTTCAGAGCATCAGGCCTGTGCCTGTTTTTAAGACGTGAAAATTGAGCCCCGGGAAGCCACAGCCTCGATGGTTCTTCAACCGACACCGCTGAGCTCTCCAAACACACACACACACACACACACACACACACACACACACACACACACTCACGGGGCTGGGTAGAAACTGTGTGGGGATGCTGGTTCCTCCTTGAAGACCAGCTCAAGAGTTGATGTGAGAGATGCAAACACGCCTTCCCTATAGGGAACACACAGCCACCATGAGGAATAGATTCAAACGTCTGAGCAAATCTAAACAGAGCTCTAACTCAAAGCCAAACCTAAGAATTCTACTCCACTGCTCCCGCCTCCCCTCCCCCGACTTCTCCATAACAGCAACTGAAGTCATTTCTGTGGGCTGGGAAAGGGGAAAAAAGGAAAGGGGATGCCTCAGAGATGAACAGTTCGGAGGATCCGAGTTCAATTCCTAGCACGCATGCGCAGCAGCTCACATTTGCATGTAATCTGATGGCGGTGGCTGGACTCCACGGGCCCTTGCAGTCACATGCACGGAATGAATAGTAATATGTTAAGACTCTTTCTGATTGTCATTACGTAGACACATACATATTTCCTGTGCATGTACAATATAACCTTCACTCCCTCTCTTACTCCTTCCTCACCCGCTAGGATCCCTTTTTTCCCCTACACTCTCCTCCTACCCTCGTACCCAGTATTTTAGTGAGCCACTGGGTTTCACCACACAGGGGCGTGGCTAAGGGGGTTATGAACCGCAGTCCAGGTCTGCTCCAGCCATGTTCCCTTTCTTCTAGCCCCTCTTTTACCACCCCCTTCCCAGACATCAGTCATGAGCATTCCAAATTCGGTTTAACACGGCTCCCACCATCCTGTACCTGGCTGGTTTCATTTAACACAGTGTCCCCAAAGTTCCATCCATGCTGCAGGGGACAAGACTGTGTCATTTTGGACTGTTTATTTATGTGCTCCGACAGTCTCCCTAATAGCCCTGGCTAGCTTGAGACAATGAAGACCAGGTTGGCCTTGAACTTGTGTTATTCATGCCTCTGCTTCTCCAGTGCTGAAACTACAGGTATGTGTTGCTGTACCTCTATGTGTGTATGTGCATGCATATAAATATACATACATATCTACATTTACACATACACACATAAATGTAAATATACATGTAAATGTACACATATACATATAGACATACAGACTCACACAATACATACATATGCACACATACATATACACATACACACATGTGCATACACATACACACATACATATACACACATATATACATATACTTATACACACACACATATATATATACATATATACATATATATATATACATAATCCATTGTGCGTACCCATGGATATGAAAACACACAACACAGAGAAGTCTGCTTATGCTATATAATGTCAAATAATAAAATAGTACATATAGTTGAACTATATAAAATATAATATATTCATCTATATTTATCTGTTGATCATCTATCTACATATGTATCCTTCAACTTATATATCTACCACTTACATATTACCTATCCTTCAACCTTTATATCTACCACCTACATATTATCTACCTACCTATTATCTATCATTTATCCATTTCTATTTCTCTTCTATATATTTCTCTTCTAGTTATCATTTTTCTTTCTCTATCTTCCCCCCTACATTTCCTTACCCACTCCTCTATCAATGGACTCATATCTCTGCTCATTGCTGATGCTCTTATGCACAGAGTTCTAACAAGCCTAAGGGTACGGAGCAGCAGATATCTTTTCCTTCCTTTATGGTGATCTAGGGGAAGGTACTGGGCCATATTGATATCTGGTTTTTGAGACTCCATTATCGTCTTTTCTATGAAGATGCTTCTAATTTCCATCTTCACCAACAACAGTGTTTGATGGCTCTGCTAACTGAACTCCATTCAGGTTGAGCTCAACACAGCACAGGTCTCACTGGATGGTGAAGTGTCAAAAGAGTTTGTAGATTGCAGATCCAGAACCTTGGACAGCGCCCAGCACAGTGCGGCTGCTGAGTCTGCTGTTGTTGAAAGAAACTGTCAGTGACATTAGGAACTCAGACTGGGAAGGACTGCTCATTACACTGGATACTCCCCTCTGCGCACAGTGTCCGCCCACTTCTCTGACGTACACAGAGACAGACCCTTTAGAAGACACACAGGTCCCTGAATGGATAACTGCTTTTAAGCCCCTCAAATGCAATCGAATCCAGAGTCTCCTTTTACTCTCCATGAAGTTGTATGAAGCTCTTTCTTTCCTTCTGGTCAGTCTAGCTGCAGTGGATTGTGGTCTCTGCCCTCTGCGACTCTCCTCACACATAGCTCATCCTTATGAGAGCATAGTCAAGTAACCAAATGAGTCCTGGTGCCTGTCTGTGCCTTCCTGCACAGGAGAGTCAAGGAGAGGACTGCTAAGCTCAGGAGTCACCAATGGGCTACCTGGGGGACTTCTCCTGCCAGTGCCCACCACAAAGACAGAGCTCCACTTGCCCCTCGGGGTCAAGGACAGGTTGTCAGCAGACGCTGGCTCAGAGAACGAAGAGGCTTCTCCCATGCTGCGCAGCTAGAAAGGTTATCTCCTCCTCTCCTATTGTTTAAAAATATCCCTCAGTGGGAAAACTCATCGCCCCAGGGAGCAACAAAATGGGCTGGCATGGTAAGCAAGTGGCACTTTCTGAAATCCAATAGAGAAGCCAGCAGCAGCTTGCCTGGACGTACATCAACACAGGGGCCTGAGACTTCTGCCCTTTACAGCTTGGAACACACATGGTGATAAAGAATCTAGGAACAGCCAGCGAACACTGGCTGGATGAGGACTTGAGTCTACCTTCAAGCTGGGGGAGGAAAGGCTGTGTCTGCGATCTGAAGGTGCACGAGGCCTGGGCGGGCGGGAGGCGGGGCGGGGGCGAGGGGTGGGCGGGGCTTATTCACAACAAACATCTCCCCGTCCATATGCCAAGCTTTCTATTTAGAGCTAATTTGCTCCCGCACGCACTGTGTAGTCCCAGGGGAGAGGCAGGTTCTCGGGCACTCGGCCAGGCAGCCCCTCACCACTTTGCTCATTGCAACCAGCTGGAGCAGGTCCCATGCAGTGGACTGGGGCTGGAGGAGTTCCCTGAGCAGAGCAGGCTGTGCTGCAGACACTTACCTGGGGAGAATGTCCAGCCTAGGAGTCCCTTCTAAATAAAGTTCCAGAACTGACTCTGTCCTGCCACAGTGACTGCATCTCTTCTCTCTCCCGTTTTCTGTTGTGAGATCAGAGATGAGTCCAGCACACAGCGTCTAACCCCAGCACCGCTCAAGTTCCTGCCAGGAGTCTGCATGTGGCTCAGCTGGGCACTGTATAAGGCTGAGGTCAAGGTGGCTGGGACCGGACCGTGGTCTTATCTGTGGCTCAGGATTCTCGGGCATGTCTCTTTGGCTGGTTGTTAGCTTCTTGCCCTGTGTGCCCTGCAGAGATGACTGTGCTCACTGCCCCCTCACAGTCAGCAGGGGACCTCTCCATGAGACTCAGCAGATGTGCAGTGAGTTGTGTGTGAAGCTGGCAGACAGTGTCACCCCGTGTGTCCCATAACCCTCTCCATTTCCTCTGTCTCCTCCTGCAGGTCACAGGCTCTGTGACCCCACACTAGAGGGGAGCCAACCCCAGAAAGCCATGGACTCTGGAGATGGGGTGCCAGGGACATCTTGCTGCCTGTTTTTCTCTCTGCTCTCCACAAACTCCCACATTAAACACTATCTTTGTCCTTGTTGCAAACTCCTGCCCCCAACAGTGATGCCTGGGTGCCTACCTTAAGCTCCAGGAGATCAGAACGGGAGACAGCATTTTGTGGTTCTAACTCAGGTCTGCCTCCCTCCCACTGTCTCCTCTTCCCCCACTTTCCTTTGATGCTGTTTTTCTCGGTGGTTGGGTAAAGGCAGCTTTTGCCTCCCTTCCCCCTCCCACCCCCATGGAAAAGCTGCAGACTCCACTTCAAAGACTTTCAACCAGCCGGGGAGCAAGCCTTCCCTCCCTACACCCCAATTAAGCCCCCTCTGCCACCATGGCTAGGTCTACAGATTCATATTCTCTCTCTCTCTCTCTCTCCTCTTTCTCTACTCTCTCTCTTCAATTTTTCTCTCTTCTCTCTCTCCTTCCTTCCCTCTCTCCTCTCTCCTCTTTCTTTTGCTGCTCTCTCCTCTTTCTCCTTTCTCTCTTCTTTCTCCTGTCTTTCTCTTCTCTTTCTCCCCTCTTTCCCCTCTCTCCTCTTTCTTATCCCTCTCTTTCTCTCTCTCTCTCTCTCTCTCTCTCTCTCTTCTCTCTCCCTCCGTGTGTGTGTGTGTGTGTGTGTGTGTGTGTGTGTGTGTGTATCAGAGGTCAACGTCAGATGCCATTCCTCAGGCATCGTACATGTCAGTTTTAGAGATAGGGTCACACAAGGACCTGGTTAACAATTAACCAAGCAGACTGCCGGGGGAGCCCAGATATTTGAATGTCTCTCCTTCCCCAGGGCTGGAATACAAGCCTATACCTTCCATGTATAGCTTGGCTCAGGTCCTCAAGCTGGCAAGGCAAGAGCTTTACTAACCTAGCCATCCCACAGCCCTTTCCTCTCCTTTTACCAAGCCCTCCCACAGACCTGCCCAGTTACAGGGTAACTTAGCACCAGGCAGCTTGATGGCTGTAACTGTCCAGGCTGTAACCCTCCAGCAGCCATGGATGAACTAGGTACCTGAGAGAGGGGCTGGAGATGAAAAAGGACTGATACAAGAGAAGGATGAAGCCAAGACAAAGGTTCTGATCAGGGCTCAGAGTTTAATTCTACAGCTCCAGCTTATAAAGGGAAAACCAAAAACTGGTCCTTTGTTTCAGCTGGATTATGTTGCAGAGCAAGTTGGGCAGGCAGTCTATTCCTCTCAGTTCCTGTAGGAACAGCAAGGCAGATGACTCCACCTGGGTCCTTAAACCTGTTGTGGCAAGCACTTGGTCAGGTCTGTGTAGCCTGCTCAAGGCTGAGGGAAGGGCACAGCGGCCATGGCATATTCCCACTGAGTGGCATCTAGAAATCTAGTATTTTCCATTCTAATCTAGCAAGGCTGCATTTCTCCCAAAGAGTCAAGTTTGTCTTTCCGTTTCCTTGGTGATCTTCACTGGTTTAGACTCTCACGGGCATCTGTGTGTGCCTATGAGGACATTTCCAGATGGGTTAGGTGAGGTGGGGAAGAGTCACCCATATACAGGCACAGCATCTCAGGAGAGTGTCTCAGGAGCGGGGTCTCAGACAAAGGAGCATGCTCGCTCACTCACTCACTCACTCACTCGCTCACTCACTGGCTCACTCGCTCACTCACTCGCTCACTCTCTCGCTCACTCACTGGCTCGTTCATTCACTCACTCGCTCACTCACTCACTCACTTGCTCGCTCACTCACTCGTGTCTCTCTGCTTCCTGATTGTAGGTGCAATGTGACCAGCTGCCTCATGCTCCTTCTGCCGCACCTTTCTCTCCAGATGAGACAAAACAATTTCCTTTTTCCAGTTACTTCTTGTCAGGAGTTAATCTTTGATCACAGCAAGAGGAAAACAAGCAATCCTCTTTCTAAACACTTAGCACATTTAACTTACAACTGGCTGTAAGATTGGACTGGGATGGCGGGGACTCCGGTGCAGACCTCTGTGCGTCTGAGAATCTGGCTGTATTTACAGCCTTCCTCACACTGTGACCCTTTACCACAGTTCCTCCTGTGGTGGTAACCCCCAATCATAAAATTATTGCATTGCTACGTTATGGCTGTAATTTTGCTACTGTTATGAATCATAATGTAAATATATGGCAGAGCCTGGCAGTGGCGGAACACGCCTTTAATCCCAGTACCTGGGAGGCAGAGGCAGGCGGATTTCTGAGTTCGGAGCCAGCCTGGTCTACAAAGTGAAATCCAGGATAGCCAGAGCTATACAGAGAAAGCCTGTCTCACAAAAACAAAACAAAACAAAACAAAACAAAACAAAACAAAACAAAACAAATCAAATGGTATATAAAATATCTGATATGCAACCCCAAAGGGGTTGAGCCCCTCATGATTCTAGAGGTGAGCTTTCTGGTCGGGTTCCTGTGGTCTCTGGTATAGCAACAGCAAGAACTAGAGAAGCTAGACTTGGCCCTGGCCATTTCCTGCCACCTCTCTCCCTCCCCCAACTCAAGAGCACTTGCAAGGGCTTTTCTGGTTTATGAAAATATCACTTCCCCTGAGAAAGGCTTTCAGCGCACTCAGAGGGCTTTATTATCTTCAGCTCAGTGTACAAAAGAACACTTTCCTAGTGGCTCCTCTACAGGAGTGTGGCTTCACTGGAGTCCTGGAAAGACTGAGAACTCAGGGCCAGCCTGGGCTCCACCTCCAGGAAGCCTCATGTAAACAGTTGGCTTCCCCCAAGGATGCTCCAATGTGCCCATTCAGTACATTTTTCTTAATTTTCTTAAACCTGGCCTAATTCCACCTTAAATTAACGTTAAACAGCTTTATTAAGGTAAATTGACTTCAATCTCTGGGCTCCCCAGGAGCTGGCAAGCTTCAGTAGGCTCCGGTGGTTTCAATAGGCTCCGAAAGCACTTTCTGCAGCTTCCTAAGTCGAGGAACATCAAGGCTGGGAATTTGAATGCTTCAATGATTAAGCTGAATTGTCCTTTGTCAGGGCTTTAATTGCTCACAGTAGGACTGTTGTTTGCTCACAGTAGGACTGTTGTTAATAGCAGCCCTTGCAGTTCCCATAGCTCTCATAAGGCACCGACAGCTCATATAAAGATGGAGAAACTCAACCTCAGCTTAAGTCTCTAGTGCCAAGGAAGCAGCAACTAAAGCCACAGTGATGGCTGCATCCTAGCAATGGCCTGGCCTCCTTTCTTCTTCTGGAAACCCAGACAGACAAAGGTCCTGTGCTGAGCAGCTGGGCCCTCTGTAAGACGGTGGGAGCACAGGGGACCAGTGAGCACCATGTTTGCACCTTCTGCAAACCTAGGCACAGGCAGCAATGGCTGAGTCTCCGGGGTCTCAACCAAGCACTCTCTCCTGCTCAGCTCAGGTCCTGCTTCCTAACCACAGAGGTAGAACGGGTTCCCTCACTCTAGCTGGGAGGAGTCAGCTACAAAGTCAGGTGTGTACCAATGTGGATGATGGGTGGACCTTAGAGAGGAAGGAAGGAAGAGGGGAGGAGTGGGAGGGGGTTGGGGGAGAGGGAGGGAGGGAGCAAGAGAGGGAGGGAGAGAGAGAAGAGGGAAGGAGAGAGGGGTAGAGAGAGAGAGGAGAGAGGGAGGGAGAGAGAGAACAGAGAGGGAGAGAGACAGAGAGAGAAGAGGGGGAGTGAGAGAGGAAGGGAGAGAGGGAGGGAGAGAGAGAAGAGAGAAGGAGAGAGGGGTAGAGAGAGAGGAGAGAGGGAGGAAGAGAGAATAGAGAGGGAGAGAGACAGAGAGAGCAGAGAGGGAGGGAGAGAGGGAGAGAGAGAACAAAGAGGGAGAGAGACAGAGAGGAGAGAGGGAGTGAGAGAGGGAGCGAAAAAGGAAGGGAGAGAGGGAGAGAGAGAGAAAAGAGAAGGAGAGAGAAGGGGGAGAGAGACAGAGAGAGAAGAGAAGGAGCAAGAGAGGGAGGAAGAGAGAGAACATAGAGAAAGAGAAAGAGATAGAGGGGGAGAGAAAAAGAGGGGGAGGGAAGGAGGCAGGGAGGGAGAAAAGACAATGAGAGAGAAAAAAAGAGAGGGAGAGAGAAGGGGAGAAAGAGGGAGAGAGCGGGAGGAAAGGGAACAAGAGAGGGAGGGAGAGGCAGAGGGATAGGGAGGGAGAGGAGGAGGAGAGAGAGTGTGTTGAATGTTGTGATGGACAGGGACTGAGTGAATGTGTCTATTATTCTATATAGATGATAGACAGACATTGGAATAAGTGTTTTCCTATGTGTAGAGGGATAGAAAGATATATTTATCTTTCTATCACACATGCGCATGCACACACACACACACACACACACACACACACACACACACACACACACACAGGTTTAACATTAAATATCTCTATCCCATGGGTTCAGCACTAGCCCACCAACAGCCGGCCTTGCTTTATATGGAGCTGACCTGCTTCTCCAGGTCCAAAGAGGGCGGAAGAGCTGATCTGCCTCCCCATCTACAGGATGAACAATTTTGCCTCTGCTGGGCAGGCAGCCGTACCTCCTGATGGACCCTGGTAGGCAGTATAGGGCATTGCCAGTTGCTACAGAGCTGAGAACACTGCTCAGGGCTTCCCTGGTGCCTATGCAGACCCTACTGACTTCCCAGCCGTATGCTTTCAGGTCCCACTAAGGTCATGTCAAACCTTCTTTACTTTTATCAGCTAAGATGTGTAGCCGTGTTTTTCTGGCCTCTCCCGTGTTCCCTGGCTTGTCGGTTATGTTCCTACAGATAGCTTTAAACTGTGCACAACAGTGATCTTCTAACAATGCCTTGCCCTGAGAGACTCCATTTTGAAGATGGAGGACTGCTGAACACTGTAAACACCACCTGCCTGCCAGGCACCGCACGGGAGACACAGACTGGTAAATAACTCATTCCCAAGAGTGGAAAGGTCTCAAAGGATGGAAGTAAACTGAAACAGGAGGGGCACATAGAAGCATTAGAGTTATATCAGGAAAACCAGGACTGAAAGTCTACCTAATACCCCAGTCTGAAAGAAAAATGCAGACCTCCTCACCTGGAACCCAGTGAAAAAAAGAAAGAAAATTTAACTGCAAAGACAACAACCCCACTGGCCTGGCATCTGATAGCCTGGCGTCTGTGCCAAGGGACCAACAGACAGAGAAGTACAAACTGTCCGAGGGCTTTACCTCTGCCCTAGCCCCATCTGTGGCTCACTGTCCTGGGTGGGTCCTGGTCTTACCTTTACAGCCTCTGTTGCTCTTTGTTCCCAAGCCTGACTCGGAATCACCATCACCATCACCACCATCACCACCATCATCACCATCATCAAGAACAACATCATCAACATCATCAAAATCACCACCACCACCAGCAGCAGCAGCAGCCTCTCCTGCAGACCTCCAGCCTGGGTTTGTTCTCTGACTCCCACAGAGACTCTCCTCACCCCCTCAGCTCCCTCCTCTCAGCCTTTGAAATGCCCTGATTTCTGCTTGGCCTCTTTAAACACCCCTGTTATCCATTCTGTGACCTCACACATACATAAAGGAAGAGATAATTACTGTGTGCTCTGTAATGTGTGATCTGAGAGCTAATATTAGTAATGAATATTAGGATAGAAACCCATGTTTGCCTTGGCTGAGGCTATCAAGGAAAGTGGTCCTACTTCATAGTACTGCTGGTGAAGCTACCCTACATTGTGAATTCATTGCTGATCAATACATCCTGACGATATCCCTCTTTCCGTTAAGGATCACTCTCCAGGCACTGGTCCCAGGACCTGGGCTGAGTCTCAGTGGAGAGTCAGGGAGGATCGGTGGCCCCTCCCACGAGCATCTCTGCACAGGGCTCCGTCACAAGCCGCTGAAGTGTCTTAACCATCTATCTTCTATAGATGGTTAAGATATAGATAATGCTTCTATAAATGGTTGTTCATCTCGAGACATGCACAAACTTCTTATCCCACCCCAAGGAGTGGCACCCAGAGGGCTCCTAACTCCCAGACTCACACCTGTTAGGGAAGCCAGGACCCTTGGTGGACAGTGCTGGAGCAGAGGGTGACCGTCAGTGGATCCTGGAGTGCCAGGCTTCTCTGAGCTTCTAAGGACTCTTCATGACTTCATTACATCTCGCTCTCATGTCGGATTCCCGGTCTACTGAAGACCATCTTGGTCAGTTTGAGGAAGTTGCATGTAAGCCTCAGCCCAGTTAAAGGTCTGTGGCAGATAAAGTGGATGGGAGCGCAGGGGCTCAGAGATGTGCAGGGAGTGTGCGGGGTTGCTGGAGCAGCTCCTGCCCTCAAAGCTTAGTTGGACGGGGACTGAGACCTCTAGGATCATGGGTGACTGGATTTAGTAATGTCTCGCCTATGGTTTGGGGGGTCTTCATTCCGTCAATGGGTCTGGCTGGGGATGCAAGAAGGAGAGAGATTCCTGTCAATAGGAGGTGAAGTAAGAGAACTAAGTGTCGGACACATGAGACCACCACACGGTGTCACAGTCCCAAGGAGACTGCCCTGGCCTGAGCTCATGGAACCCACAGGAGAGGTGTCAGGTGGGTGCCACATGAGGACACAAAGGGCCTACACCTTTCACTCCTTATCACCTCAGGGTCCCTAGAAGCACACAAAGCATCACATGTCCCCTTCCTGAATGACGCCTACTGTTCTGCTGGAGGCAGCAGGCCCAGCCCAGCTTGGGAGAGAGTCTGGGGTGGCACCAGCAGTGACCACAAACCCCTCCTCAGCTGAGGACATAGAGGGAGATGGGGTGTCTCAGTCTTATCAGTACACCCCCACATTATCCTTGCTCCCCAGCCCTGCAGGCATCTCTCTGCAAAGACTCCCAAGCAGCATCTCCCATCTCACAGTCACAGCTCTGAGTCAAGGCTCTAAATGTCGCAGGACCTCCAGGGTTCTTTCTCTCATGTTTTCCTCTCTCTTGCCATCCCAAAGACTGCAGGACCTCTGCCACTGCCTCAGGTGGGAAAGCTCTCCCTCAACAGCATCCACATCATGGTTTACTGTCAATGATCCAGAAGCTTCTACAAAGATGAAAATCCAACACCCAACATGGGCTGTTTGCTCTCTGGAGACCAGAAACCTGTGGGCTTTCCTCCCAGGCTGTTCTATTTAGGGCTAGAGAGACGGCTCCATAGGAAAAGACATTTGTGCACAGGCCTGAGTTTGTGCCTACCTGAGTTTGATCCCTGGATTTCACAAAGTGGATAGAGAGAATGGGCTTCTGATCTTCACATGTGTTCTATGGCATATGTATACCTAACATGTGCATGTGTGCGCATACATGAGAGCACACACACATGCACGCACACAAATATACATAAACACACACAATCTCTCTCTCTCTCTCTCTCTCTCTCTCTCTCTCTCTCTCTCTCTCTCTCTCTCTCTCTCTCTGCATGGTAGTTGAGGCATGTGCTCCACACATGAACAGAATAAGAATTGTACTGGAGAAAACACAATCTTTAAAATCCTTCCTGCACAGATACAAGGGCATAGGCTCAATTCCCAAGAATGCCAAGAGTGGCTTTGTGTGTTTGTAATTCCACAACTCCACAACTGGGGAAGTGGAGACAGGAACCTCCTTGGTATATTGACAGGTCAGTCTAATCAAACCAGTGAGATCCAGGGTCAGTGAAAGACTGTATCAGTGTGTGTGTGTGTGTGTGTGTATGTGTGTGTGTGTGTGTGTGTGGTAGAGCAATATTAGAGAAGACACACAACTTCAAACTTTGGCCTCTGAATGTACACAGGCAAATATATGCATAGGCACACAAAGAGTTTTGACAGTCCTCTGTCAGCTCCCACCCACTCTCACCCCTGGGATTATCCAACCGAGATCCTTCAGACCCTGGAGCTGAGCATCAGATTGAATAACCTCCATCCCAGGGGTCAAGACACAGGCGAGCTCCTGGAGGGCCTCACAGACACAGAGATGGGCTGAGATGAGTTGAGTACAGGGCCAGAGGACCAGGGAGCAGATTTCCAGGGAAGACCGGGAAGCTGCAGGGGCCATGAGTTCATGGACAGAGCTGTCTGTGAGCTCTGTGAGCTGCCCTAGATACCAGTGGGGAGATCAGCTGAAGCCCGTGGCTGGCGGGAATGGTGGAAGTTGTGTAGCTTGTAATGAAACTTCTGTCTCAAAAACAGCTAAGCAATGCTTCTCACACTGTATTTACCATGCTTATGGCTGTTATAATTTTACTCCGGCAACTGTTTTTCTTCCTTGGAGAAACATATCCTTAATCTTGTAATAAAAATCAATGAGAAGTTTCGAATCTGTACAAATGAATTCAACATCGGGGCCAGTCTGCACGCACCAGGCTCTACCTCTTGAGGAACATCAGAGTCATTGACCAGACCCCAGAGCTCGGGATGGGAGGGCATTAGACCTGTCTTTCCAGAATCTTCCAACGTGACTGCAGTCTGCCAAGTAGCCCAAGACAATTCCCTTTTCCAAATTTAAGCACTGCTACAGCTCCCTTGGAACGATTCGGCTCTCCATTTGCCAATTTTGACTACATTTTTCCGTGATTAGGAACCTGGATTCTAAAAGCATATTCCCAGGGACTCTATTTTAATCTATATGTTGTTTCTAAATCAATAACCAATAACCAACTTGAGCTCATTTAGCCCTAATTAGCTTTACATAACATGGGTGTATGGAGCTTGGCGGTCAATTTACGTGAAGGGTGGTTGAATTATTTTTTGAGGCTCTGCCGCTGTCTACCATGCTACACGCCCTCCCCAAGTTCACTCCAAAGACCAAGGTGAATGAATCTCATTTCCACTTTCACCTCTAACTCTTCCTGCCTCTCTGCTGTTATCTGACTCTGATTTCTTTCTTTAAAATCTAAAGAAAATATACATAATGATCTCTAGGGAGGAAGGGGGAACTCAGACATGTAAAATTGATAGCCCAGAAACTTGAAGAGATCTTGGCCACGCTCTGCCCCAAAGGACACATGCATTTAGAGCATCTACATGCCCAGATGTATTTAGAGCAGGCTTGTCCAACCCACACCTCACAGGGCAGGTGAGGCTGAAGAAAGCTAAGAATGAGCCCGGACACAAAACTGCAACTGTACAGCATTGGGAGATTTCTTTTTCTTGTTATTATTTATTATTATTATTATTTTTTTTATTTCAACTGTGAAGTTCCGGATTGTAAACTCCGTAAGCGGCAACACCCTGTCACGTTGTCAAGACTGGACATTCCTGATGGAAACAGGGCCTTCACAGGAGTGATTTAGTTGAGCAAGGTCCAGGTCATTGGGTAGGACCTACCTAATCCTAAGTGGCAGAGTCTTTACAAAGAAGGGATTAGAAGGAGAGAAGCTGGGAAACAGGGAAGTAGGGGATGGGGTAGGAAGTGGGGAATGGGAGTGGGGGAGGGGAGGGGGGGAGGGGAGAGGGGAGGGATAGAAAGTGGGAG
>LR750374.1:469989-496907 GCA_902729485.2 Mus minutoides | reverse complement strand
AGCCTGTAGAGTCGAGCAGACATCCCAGAGACAGAGAGCAAAGAAGTCAGACAAAGCCCATGGGACCTGGAGAAGCAGAGCCTCCAGGAACCAGACTTGGATCTTCATAAATGGTCCTGAGTTCAAAGTCCTAGAGACAGGAACTGGGAAGAATGCTCGGATGCAGGGCTGGGAGCCCCTGCCACGCTGGACCTTGCCGCTAGTTGTGGTGAGACGGTGGGATAGCAGCCAGGTTCTAGGTTAGATCACAGGAGGAAAATGAAAGCAGGCGTGGGTGTCTCCTGTTTCTGCACTTGACCATAAGGAGGCTCACAGCTTCCCCTTCTGCCGCCACCAAGGCTGCAGAAGCCCACCCAGCATCACGCTGCCTCTCTGTCACCCAGAGTCCGAAGAGTCCCAGCTACGTTGGTAACGTTTATCGAGATTGGCCTGCAGGTCTGAACACCTGCCACTTCCAAGCCGCTTCACAGCTTTACAAGGTGAGCACAGATGGTCCTCTGCCGAGGACCTGCCATAGGATTTTCCAACCTCACAGGGACATGGGGATGCTTTTTCTTCCACAAGATATTCAATACTCCCTTGTAAAGCAGGCTTCCTAGTTGACAGCCACGCCCAACTTTTACGGATGTCAGAGCTCTCCAATCAGGTTAGGCTGGGCAGAGCTGTAGAGGGCTCTATGGAGGGGCACACACACACAAACACATTGATGAGATTTTTCACGAAGGATGAGAACACCAGTATTAAGACAAGCCTCTGTCCTTAGTGGAGGGGTATACACATAGTTGCTGTACCCAGCATAAAGATGAGAAAACTGAGATCCGAGGGTGAGTGAATTTGCCCAGGGATTCACAGCCAGCCTTGGGACATAATAACCTGAAATGATATCATCACATTGGGCTGAAAATATCCTCTTCAGCTTCTGATGGGGTCCTGCAGGGCATCCAGGATGGGAAGACATGCACAGTGGGGACCTCATCTCCACACTCAGATGAACATTGGGATGCTTGTTTATAATTCCATACCAGTCCTGAGCCAAGTCATCAAAGATAAGTGAAAACATATTTCAATCAAAAGGACACACTGGGCTGGCAAGCAGACTCAGGCAGTGAAGGTCCCACAGCCAACCCTGAAGACCTGAGTGTCATGTCCAGAAAAGGAAATCAACATAGTGGGTGTAGAGGAAACACAATCATCTGAATACCACACACGCACCATGACACACACACATGCACACATACACAAATCAGGACACACATACACACACCTATACACACACACCTGCACGTACCTATATACACACACACCACACAAACCTGCACACACATACACACCTACACACATACAAATAAACACACAAACAAATTAATAAGTAAATAAATGTAAAAAATTGGAACTTCAGGACTGAAGAGATGGCTCAGAAATTAAGAGCACTGACTGCTCTTCCGAAGGTCCTGAGTTCAAATCCCGGCAACCACATGGTGGCTCACAACCATCTGAAATGAGATCTAATGCCCTCTTCTGGTGTGTCTGAAGACAGTTACAGTGTACTTACATATGATAAATAAATCTTTGGGCCTGAGTGAACTGGGCCAGGAGCAAGAAGGGCTGGAGTGAGCAGAGGTCCTGAGTTCAATTCCCAGCAACCACATGAAGGCTCACAACCATCTGTACAGCTACAGTGTACTCATACACATAAAATAAATAAATAAATAAATAAATAAATCTTAAAAACTGGGACTTTAAATAATCCTCGAGTGTTTAAAAAATAAAATAAAATGGCACATTGAACCTCTATTATGTACCATTGAGTTCAGGGGCAAATGAAAGTATAAATTTAAAGAGACCTTCATTTTTATTTATTTACTTCAAGAAATCTATGTTTTATGGCTACCTCATCGGGTATGATTTATGTCCTCCTCATCAGGAGGACAATGTTCAGGTTTTCCACATCCTGCTCCAGGCTGAAGACATTGGGAAGCTGAGAGCTTGCTGAGTTTCAGTGTTGGACTCCTGAGGGCCAGGGCAGACGTGTGCAGGAGGCTCCCCCGTGGCTAGCACCTGCAGTCACGGCCCTAGAGAGCAGGCTCAGGAGGGGACCATAGCAGACAGGCCGGCCAGTCCTGGGACTGAAGCTCCTGTGTTCTGATCTGAAGCTACAGCAACTGAGGGTTGGTGTTTCTCAGCTGACCTTGGACTCTGGCTGGGGACGAGTAGAGTTGATTCCGCGTGCTCGCGTCTCCCTCAGAGTCACTGGAGCTAAAGAATGTGGACGTGGAGAGGGAGGGCTGAGCCTGGGCCTCTGGAAGCTAAGAGTCAGCTGCGGCAATAGGATGGTCCTGGATGGAGGACCTCACTGGCTCTCCAGAGCCGCAGAGCGCCTCCTGGTGGCCAGGGCAGCAGCCTGCATCACAGCCAAGGCATCACTCATGGTTCACCTGGAGTGGTCTCCCTGGACAGGTATCAACTGCTCTAAGTTGTTATCCTTTCTTCCCGCTGATGCGATTGGAGACTGGGTAGGATGCGTCAGAGGGGCAGTGTCCCAGAACACAAGAACCTGTCTGGTGTCTCTGAGAGACACAAGAATGAGGTGCTTCTCGTATGGGTATTCATCGTCACCTTTTGCTTACAGCAGCGAAGTCAATATCTAAACTCATCAATAAGGACGCCAAAAGCACATTGATAACTTTCTTTCTCCATCTTTGAAAGTCGCGAGACTCTCCCGAGCACTTATAAAATTGCGTGTCACTTTCCTAAGCTTAAAATGATTTGGAGCAGAAGCCCGTAGCCTCGTTTGTCTCCCCAGCCAGTCAATAAATCTGACAGACGTCCCTGAGTTATAGCTGGAGTGTTGGATCTTCAGAGTACAAGCTGCTTGCTACGTTCCTAAGAAGGAACACATGTGTCTCCCGGAAGACCAGGGTAGGAGAGCCTCTCTTGTGGGATCGTGGTCACGTGTGAGCCTCATTCTCTCTGTCATAAAGTTCGATGATGAGGTTGTAAAAGAAGTGGGTGGAGAATGCTTTGCAAGAGCCAACAACCAGCGAGAGGAAGAGCTTGAGAGCTTGGAATCGCTCCCTGAGGAGGAACCTGGCATGCAGAATTGATGAAGACACTTGAAGATGCCCGGGGCAGATAATTGCTAAACAGGTTAGGGCCATTCCCATAACCGGTGTGTTGGCGTTGGGGAGAGATGGGAATCTTCATGACTTCAAGTAATCTACCCAAGATGCCTGAGTGCTTTGGAGACCGTCTTCCTTTTCATGTTTGTGAGTGTACTCTGGGGATCAAAGTGAAGCATCTGTGTCCAGCGTAAGAGCCGTAAGCCCTTCCGGTGCACAATCCTGGCTGGAGTGTATTCAGGACAGTGGATGAATGGCTGCTGCTGGAATCTGGTGTTCTGTGTTGACATCCCAGGGCAGGTCAGGGTATGAATAAGACACAGGATGATGGAGGCTGTGTTAGGAGCTTTGCATTGTTGTGACAAAATGCCTGAGGCTGTCAGCTTCTAGGAGGAAGGGATACCTGGATTCATGGTTTCATAGACCTTCTCTGTTGCTTGGATCTGATGCTTTGGAGGGCCAGAGCGTCCTGGCCGGAGCATGTGCGGAGGACTGTGGAGACTGAGAGGCCAAACTAGAGACAGGAAAAATTGGGGCCCAAAATTTCCTTCAAGGGCAGACTCCCAATGACCTCCCTTTCTTCATTCCTTTCCAACACCCCTAAAATGTCACCCCTGCTGGACAGTGAACAGGCTGGTGACAGAGCCATCAACACAGGAACATAGGAACATTTAATATGCAAGTTAGAGCAGAGACATAGGACATCTGCTGGAGGGTATACTTGGAGTAGATCTAGAAAGGAATATACTAGAAATGCTTTATCTGAAGAAGCATAAGGATAGCTCCAGCAGCACTTGGTGCTAGCAATATATATATATATATATATGTTGGATGACCATCTTTGGAGAATGCATGTATAGTGAGGTGATCACACTGTGGATTACTATGCAGCCGTAGAAAAGGATGAACCATGGACACAGATCTACATGGGCCAAAAGTAAAGGCTTGGAAGGCAAAGGTAGAGGGAAGCTGCTACTGCAAGAAACATGGCTGTGCTGGTAGGCTTTAACTGTGAGCGTGACACAGTCTAGGATCACCTGGGAAGAGAGTCTCAGCGAGGGAATATCTACATCAGGTTAGTCTATGGGTATATCTGAATGCAGTGTGGCATTGGTGGTGGTAGGGGAACGTGGTTGCCTTAATTAAGTTAATTGGTGTGGGAAGACCCAGTCCACCATGGGTGGAACCATTCCCTAGGCAGGGGCTTCTGAACTGTATGGCTGTAGACATAGAGCTGAGCACAAGCAACTATGCATGACTGCATTCATTTATCTCTGTTCTGGACTGTGGAAGTTATGCAACCAACTGTCTGGAGCCTTCATTGCTATGAATCTCCTGTAACCTGGAATTGTGAGCTGAGATAGATTCCCTTCTCCTTGAAGTTTCTTTTTGCCAGGGTGTTTTATCACAGCAACAGAGAATGCGCTGTGATGGTGGCTTGGACTCTGAGAAAACGGGAGAGAAACATGATGGCTTACTGTAGTGGCTCTGGAGAGGTGGTGACGGCTGGGGAGGCCATACAGACATGTTTCTCAGGCTTCCAGACATACTGAGATTGTTTGTATATGATCAGTCCAGGGAGTGGCACTATCAGGAGGTATGACCCTGTTGGAATAGGTTTGTCAGTGTGGGTGTGGGCTTTAAGACCTTCACCTTAGCTGCCTAGAAGCCAGTATTCAGATGAAGATGTAGAACTCTCAGTTCCTCCTGCACCATGCCTGCCTGGATGCTGCCATGTTCCTGCTTTGATGATGATGGACTGAACCTCTGAACCTGTAAGCCAGCCCCAATTAAATGTTGTTGTTTTCTTTCTTTCTTTTTTTTTTTTAAAAAGGAGTTGCTTTGGTCATGGTGTCTGTTCACAGCAGTAAAACCCTAACTGAGACACAAGCTTAGTAGTGCTTGGAAGCAGAGTGAGGCAGAGCAAGTTCAGGGAAGCCATTCGTGTGGGGGGGGGGGGCTGAGGAAGGAGTGTGCCCAGCTGAGGGTGCCTGTGGATGGTCACACCTTGGTATCCAGGAGCCACTGTCAATACTATTGCCACACCATGCCTGCTGAATGCAATCGCCCCTACAAGGGATAGTCCACAATTAAAAATGGCAGCAACCGCGATGGAGGTAAACCACTACCTACTGGCGCTAGCAATACGAAGAACTTGGAAACAGGACCGTGTGAATTCGTTCACAATCCTGGACCTCAGACCAAGGAGCCAAACATTAGAAAACTCGATACAGTTGACAATGAATATTAAAAATCCATTTGCAGATTCAAATGAGAAAACAAACAACAGCAGACTGTGAAGCCTAGAAAGGAAGCGGGCGTGTGTGTGGCTCCCTGGGTAGCAAGCAGGTGTTCCCTCCCACACTGAGGGAACCGCAGGATGCTGTGGGAGCTGAGGGGAATCCTGGTGAACGCAGCCGCTGCCTGCTGTGTGGGGCGTGGGCATGCATGTGTGCGGGTGTGTTTGTGCACAGCGTGTGTGGAGCAGTATGGTAGTTTGTATATGTAGTTTATGTATGGTAGCATATGTATGTATGTATGTATGTATGTATGTATGGATGGATGGATGGATATGAAGGCCAGAGGTGAGCCTTGGGTATGGCTCCTCAGGAGTCACCCACCTTATTTTGTAAGGCAGTATCTCTCACAGTGACCTAGATTTCAGGTCCTGTCAGGCAAGGCTGTCTGGCCATCGAACCCTACGGATTTGCTTGTCTCTACCGAACCCGTGCTGGGATTGCACGTGTGTATTGGGTTCTGGAGATTGAATTCAGATCCTCACATACACAGCAAGTGCTTTGCTGACCGAGCTATCTCCCTGGGTCCAGTGCCTTGTACAGTAAGGGGAAGGGGAGTTGCCCGTGTCCACCACCCTGTTTAACAGAGCATTGCATCTGTGGGGCTTTCAAGTCATAGACACATGTCACTCACAGTTCCCACGCCTGGAGAGCTGAGGTCAAGGGGCTATCGGGCCAGCAGACAGAGTGCTGGACAAGAAGCCGTTCCTCCTAGAGGCCTCCTGACAACTACACCTTTATGTAATGAAAGGGACTGTGAACAGAAAGCACCAATTTTATTCTTGTAGCTACCAAAGACCTCTCAGACCCTCTCCCAAAGACTCCTCATGCTGAGGGCTGGGTCTAACATATAGATCTCAGAGACTAACATGTTCAGGGTCTTGCCAAGGATTCACTTGGTAACATCCCAATCCTTTGGTAATTATCTGGAAGCCAAAATAAAAGTCCTGAAGACTAGAAGAGTGTCTCGTGGGTGAGATGGGCCCTGTAGTCTGCCCCCCCCCCCATTTCTGCACTTAGAACCTCTACACTGTAAAGCACAAATGGGGTGGGACAGCGCAGAGCCCGGAATCCCTGCATCTCTTGAGATTACTTCAGGAGGTGGAGATGCCCCCCAGCTCTTGTATGTGGTGAGCAAGTAGATGACAGTTTCTTCAGATCCCAGACCCCCTCTGGACTGAAGAAGGGGGTGTCTATAAATATAATTTGATAAAAGCTGTCAACTTTTAATCAAAACAGGTGTCGCAGCTCTGCAGTGCCTTCGTTTCTGCGTCCCTGGGACTCTTTCCAACTTCATAATGTTGTCAACTCCAAAATAAATTACCTTCTACAAGATAAAGTGAAGCTCACGGGGATTTTGGAGGGCCGGAGTTCTGAGTAGGGTTTACCCTCACCCCAAACATGCACAGCAAAGAACACTCCAGACTGGGGCAGTTCACAGTGGGGGTGTGATGTGTGAAGCCTTTACAGAAAACCAGCTGGAGATATTTTACCTCCGTTTGGAACTCTAGAGGCACAAGTTCTGGTCGAGCAGAGGCGGCACCGGTTTCCCAACAAAATGTCCAGAGTCTGCTAAGAGCCTTTGCCTTCATGGCATCCCAACTCAGCTCCATTGTCCTTCCTCCATTTTGTAAGATGACACAGAGAAGCTCGGGTAGGGGGGGGAGCTTTGTCACCTGACAAAGTCAACTGGAGGAAGAGGACTTGGCTTTGGCTCAGTCGGGGGTGTTGTCCATCGCAGCAGCAGGAGCATGAGGTGGCCAGTCATGCAGTCCGAGATGCCAGCCTCCGAGGTGGTGCTGCCCACCTCAGATAGGTCTTCTCTCTCATTAACCAAGTCTAGAAACTCCCCCAGTCATTCTGGGATGCTTGTTTGTTTCTATGGTAATTTTAAATCCCTTTAAGTTGGTGAGATTAACCCTTGGTAGGTCAGCAGAATTCATTGTGGGGTTCTCTGCCTCTTTGGGCCAGCATGGACTATACCTATGTAGGAGGTTGGGGAGAGGAATGCTGTCAGAACCTTTCATACAACACAGCATTCCCGTGTGACCATGACCAACTGGTGGGGCAGACACAGCACAAAGCCAAGGCTCAGGTGCCGGGGCATGAACCCTAACTGGAGAGCCCTGTCCCATGGGGCACAGATGAGGCCTCCTCTTCATAACTGAGCATTACATATAATGACACAGACTCCCCTGGAGTGACTGCAGGCTTGGCCAGGAGCCAGTGCAGGAAGTGACTGATGGCCAGAGTGACCACTGTGTGACCTCATTGTCCAGCTCAGGGAGGCTTTGGGAAGCACAGCCATGGAACCAAATGGCCATTCTCCGTGCCCTCTGACCCTTTGTTCCTGAGTAGCTTGTCTCTGCACTCTGCACACGCTGCACTTCATTTTCTCAATTTTCTTTCTGGGAAGGAGACGCGGGCGGGCATTGAGAGTCCTGGCATCCTGCCCTCCGTAGTCGGGCTACTGGCTAGCAGAAGCAACACCTCTGCTTCCTTTCATCTTTCTTTTAAAGAAATTTTTCTGCTACATTTCATTTTACAGAGGTGTGTGTGTGTGTGTGTATGTGTGTGTGTGTGTGTGTGTGTGTGCAAGAGAGAGAATGGGTGTGTATGAGTGGTATGAGTGTGTATGTGAATGTGTGTGTGTATGAGTGTTTTGAGTGTATGTGAAAGTGTATGTGTGTGTTTATGAGTGGTGCAAGTGTGTATGTGAATGTGTGTGAATGTGCGCGTGGATGTGTGAAAGAGTGTGTGTATGAGTGGTGTGAGTGTGTGTGAGTATGTGTGTGAATGTGTGTGAGAGAGAGAATGGGTGTGTATGAATGGTGTGAGTGTATGTGAAAGTGTGTGTATGTGTATGAGTGGTATGAGTGTGCATGTGAGTGTGTGTATAGAGTGGTGTGAATGTGTATGTGTGCGAGTGTATGTGTGAGAAAGTGGTGTGAGTATGTATGTGAATGTATACATATGAGTGTGAGTGGGTGAGAACGTGTGTCTGTGCATGAATGTGTGAGTGTGTGTGGGATAGTGTGTGTATATTAGTGGTGTGAGTGTATGTGAGTGTGTTTTCATGTGTGTGTGTGTGTGTGTGTGTGTGTGTGTGTGTGTGTGTATACCAGTGGTCAGTGTTGGGTGATGTCTTTTTCAGTCACTCTCCACCTTATTCTTTGAGACGGGGTCTCCCATGAACCTGAAGCTTACAGATGTGGCTCACAGGGCTGGCTGTGAACTCCAGGATACTCCTTCTTCTGGCCCCCCAACACTGGGACTGACAGATGCATTCTGCTCCACTCAGATTTTCTGTAGGTTCTGTGATTTCATACTCCATGCTTGTATGGTCAGTGCCTTACCAGCTGAGCACACACACCACACAAGGAGTAAAACATATTCCCTATAAAATCATTTATAAATGACACCAAGAGGAGATAGAAAACAAACTGACTGACTGTGTAAGGGGGGATTGAAGGGCAGCTGAAAGAAGCACCTGACAAGGAACCTTCTTCAGGTCAGTCCACAGCCACAGCATGTGTGCCAAGTGAAGCCAGACTCACGCTTTTGCATGTGTGTGGGACTATCAGAGTACAGCACACTAGAGTATCATGCTGTCCCCCAGACCCCGAGTGCCTTCAAGGAGGGCACCGAGAATGGCCGTCCTACAGCAAAGACTAGGGGAGCGGCTTTTACCTTGTGCAAGTCACAAGCTCACCACCCCAGACATGCAAGCATAGCCTCCACCGGTGCTCAGGGGCTCTAATAAGAGAGCTGCTGAGGGAGACAAATAGGCACTGTAAACAGAGCTGGTTATTCAGGGAAAGAAGAACCAGCTACTGCAAGCAGATTTATTCCCCAAATAGACACATGGTCAGTGTTTTCTAACCTATCACCACTGTCTTCCCTCAGCACACACATGGGAAGAGAGGATAAGACAGGGTCTTACAGAGGTGTTGACAAAGGTTAGCCTCCGCTTGCAAAACAAATTCTAAGTATGATATAACCACAGGAAAGTGGTTAAACAAAGGTAATTTATTCTTAGAGAGCATTGAGAGTCACTCTGAGAAGGGAGATCTGCAACACTCCCCATGGAAGTCAGAGCCATGGGTTTCACTTGCTATCTTTGTAGCTTCAAAGGCCATAGCAACACACGGAGGGAAAAGTGCCTTGCTTAGCTTAGGATTGCAGCCCTAGAAAGCCCAGAAAATGCCAGTAAACAGATCGGTGGTTAGGGAAGATCCTACCACAGCTTGGTAGAAGTGAGGCGTCTGTAAGGCGTGCGTTCTGCGTTTCCCACCACCGTGGTCACAGAACAGTGATGTAGCATGCCTTCCAGTCCTCACGTGCTTACATGGACCGGGGACATGCCACCTTTACCCTGAGGCTCCTGAGAGATGCGGTTGTCATCTCTGTATCTCTCTGTCTCTCTCCTGTCTCTGACTCTGTGTGTGTATCTCCATCTATCTCTCTCCTTGTCCTTCTCTGTCTCCCTGCCCTTCTCTGTCTCTCTGTCTACCTCTCTGTCTCCATCTCTCTGTCTCTTTCTTGTCTCTGACTCTCTTGTCTTTGACTCTGTGTGTGTGTGTCTCTCCATCCATCTTGCTCCCTGCCCTTCTCCATCTTTCCTCTTCTCTGTTCTCTCTCACTCTATTTCCCTTTCTCCTTCATTCCTCACTTCCCCTTCTGTCTTCTGATTTTGTCTCTATCTACCCTGTGTCTCTGTTTCCTTCCTTCTTGTTTCTCTTCCTTCTATGACTCTCCTCTGACCTTTTTGCTAAAGCCTTTGCCCTGCTCCATACTAACCTGTGTGTAAATACCTGTTCTTCTGAATGGCCCACTGTGACCAACACATCTCTGTGTGAATCTACCCAGATGGTCTAGAACATGGAAATTGCTGACCATTTCCAAAGCAGATCATCGGTTTATCTCCTCCTCGTCCTTCCTACTGTCTGACCTACACATGCCTTCTCTCATCTCATGAAACCTGTCTTCTCTTGGATGGGGGCTGACACTTTTGCTGGGTTTTGGCAGCGTGGACTCGAGCTTCACAAGCATCTCGTTCTCAGTATAACCTTAGGTATGGGCATTTGTCTTTTAATGTGGAAGGATGGAATCTATATTTCTAATTTTAATTAACGTTGTCAAATGCCTTCCAGATGGCTGTAAAAATGTATATCTCCACCAGACGCCTCTGACTTGTTCTTTCTGGAGTGCCTTGCCAACCGTAGGTGTCAAAGCTCTCCTTAATTTTTATGGTCTGATTGTTGTAAAGAGACCGCCAGCTTTACCTCCCAACTGCACTCCCTGACTGCTGATGAGTGAGACTGAGTCCTCGTTTGTTAATTGTCTGCACACCTCTCCATGGATTGCCTGCTGTGGAGCTGACACTTGTGAAGTTCCCCCACATGTCAGCTTTAGAAGTTTCCAGAGCGTAATGGCTAACCCTTCGCCTCACACCTGCCAGCATTTGGAAATAACTGCGTTTAGTTTGTTACCACTAGAAACTCTTCTTTAGCTCTCTCTCAGATATGTTTCAGCTTATATGTACATGAGTTGCTGCTCTGCTGCTGTGATAGAACACCGTGACCAAAGCAGCTTATAGGAAAGGGTTTATTTGGGCTTACTGTTTCAAAACATTGCAGTCTGTGATGAAGGAGCATCATGGCGGCAGGGGACAGGCAAGGCATCTGGAGAAGGAAGCTGAGAGCTCACACCTTGAGCAGAGAGAGAGAGACAGAGACAGAGACAAAGACAGAGACAGGGAAGGAGGGGGAGGGAGGGAGAGAGGGACAGAGAGGGAGGGAGAGAGGGAGAGGGAGAGAGAGAAAAAGGGAAAGAGAGAGAGAAAGGGGAGAGAGCGGGGAGAAGGGAGGGAGGGAGGGAGGGAGGGAGAGAGGGAGGGAGGGAGGGAGAGAGTGAGGGAGGGACGGAAAGAAGCAGAGGCTGGTGAGGGATTTGAGAGGGATTCTACTCTCAAACTTAGTGGCATTATCTCCTCCTAGGGTGACATTCACAGGAGACATAGCATTCCAGTGACATCAGGGACATCACATCCAAACCATCATGTCGCTTCTGTCTTACTTAGAAAATCCTCTTTTCCTTGAACATTTTGTTTCTGATAACCTCTTGAATGCCTTTCAGGTCCTCCCTTGTATGGCACAAGACAAGAATGCAGCTCACTTTTCTCCGAGGTGGGTGGCCTGTGGCCTCCTGCTGATGCGTATTGTATTAACATAGTGTTGTGTGCTATTGGAGCTCACTGATAAGCTGGCTCCAGAAGTGGTACTGCCTACCCTGATTCAGAACCAGAAACAAGTACTAACCATGGCCACAGGTTCTCATGTCCAGCTGTCTGTCCAGCATCCGCATGGCTTTCCGCTTTTAGTTGGTTTGGTTTGTTTCAATCCCAGTTCAGAGCTGTCCTGTCCTTCCCTGAAGGGCTTCTTACCAGAGCACCCAATCCTTTTCTCTTGTTTTGTTTTGATTTTAAAAATTAGTTCTTCGAGAATTTCATATGTATTTGATCATTTTAACCTCTCCTGAGCCCACCCCCTTACCTACTTTATGTCATCTTTTTATTGTTTGTAAACCCACAAAGTGTAGTCTATGCTGTCCCCAGAACTCTTGGATGTGCAGCCCTTCACTGGAGCACAGTCGACGTATGCCCAAAACACCAGCTGACTCTCTCTCTCCCTTTCTCAGCAGCTACTGATTGCCAATAGCTGCCCAGCTAGGGGTGTGTTGTTAGTGGCATCTGATCTCATCAACTGCTTCCTGTCCCCATCAGTGGAGTAAAATCTGTTTCCCTCCTTGGTTTTTGATGGAAAGGATTATGTGAATAGATTTTATAATGCTCAGCCTTGCATCGCAGGAGCGAAACTCATCTATACGATATTTTTTAAAGGCAATTAACGGCCATTAAAATGAAAGGCCACATCTGCTACTGTGTTTTATTTGTATTTGTGTTCTAGCAGAGTCTTATTTGGTAATTGTGTCGCTTTGCATGCTGTTATTATTAACTATGTAATTTATGCTGGGAAGCTGGCCTGAGCTCCTCCGTGTGGGCTCTGTCTCGTTCACACTCAGCGGAACAAGGGCTTCCCCAATGCCCACTCCTCCTCTTCCTGCCGTTGTGTGTCTGCTTTTACCTTGCTATTCATTCGTTGCTTTTTTATTTTTCTACAATGTTCCAATCTCTTATAATTGAAGAGACGGCTCAGTGGTTAAGAGCGCTCGCTGCTCATCCAGAGGACCCACGTTTCCGCTTCCAGCTCCGGTTCCCAGCAGCTCACAAGCTCCTGTAACTGAAGCTCTGGGTATCCAGCGCCCTCTTCTGGCCCCCATAAGCACTACATGTATGTGATCCTCAGGGAGGAGGAGGTTGATACTGTTACTTGTCCCCAAGTGTTCAGAACTCATGAATTCCCACCTGCACCATCTCTACCTCACCCACTTCCTACAGGCCAATCCTTAGTTTGGTGAGTAGGTCTTTCCAAGAATTTGCACACAGCAGTTCGGAGGTTTTGTGAAGTTCCCACAACTCTTTACTATACTGTTTATATTTAACGCTATGTGTGTATCTAACGCTTGTGTTTAAATACCGAGACATATGACTTAGTAAGGTACGTAGATATGTTCACATATGGATTCCTGCATACCCCTGTCATGGTAGGTCTTCATTGTCAAAGTGACAGGAATGCTCAGGACAGTGACAAGTACTTGGGAAGACATTTTAGAGAGGTTTAGATGTAAGAAGGGCGGTCAATCTTGAATGTGCACAGCGTCATTAGATAAGCTGGGGTCCTGGGCTGGCTAAGCACCGGCATTCATCTCTCTCTGCTTCCTGCCTGACTGTGGATGCGGTGTGATCAGCTGCCTCATGCTCCGCCGCGACTGACCAAACCCCCAAATCATAAGCAAAAGCAAACCTTCCTTTCCTTAAGCTGCTCATCTAGGGTTTGGGGGGATGGGGGGCAAGAGAAAACTAGCAAGGACACATCTCCCAGTGCTAGTACATCTCCTCAGCCTAACAATCAGAGACATCATTTCTGACATGCCCTCTAGGGGGAGCCTCTGGGCATCACGTCCTGGAGCAGGCCCCACCCTCCAATCTGGCAGCTCTGGTTCTGGGGTCCCTTCACATCCATCCTCACCTTGTTCTCAGAGCAGAAAAGGAGGTTTTTGTGCCAATATTACCTTCATCTTCTCTTTTCCTTTGGTGTGTGTTTAAACCTGCGGGGGAATAGCTACCCCAGGGTGGAGCGATATCCAAGGGAGGCTCCCCTTCTCTGAGGAGAAGGGGAGGGGCAATGAGGGGAGGGACTTGTACGGATGGGACTGGGAAGAAAGGAGGGAGAGGGGCTGTGATCGGAACATAAAGTGAATTAAAAAGAATAAAATAAATAAACCTTTAAAAGTCTGTTCTAGAATCATATGGTCAAATCAAAGAGCGAACAGGAAATTTACTAAAGAGGAGAGATGAGATCCTGAGGGCTCGGCAGAAGATAAAAGAGTCTAGGTGACCTGGAGAGATGCTCAGTAGTTAAGAGCACAAGACTCAGGTTTGATTCCCAGCACCCACAAAGCTGCTCACCACTGTCTGTAATTTCAGTTCCAGGGGATCTGATGTTCTCTTTTGAGCTCCAGGGTCACCAGTACGGTGCACTGACCTACATGCAGACAAAACACGCTTAAATGTGATGCAAGCCTATTTAAATAAAATAATTTTTTGAGAAATTAAGAGTGTTGGGACTGTTGGTGGCTGTCCCGGGTGGGGCATGTGCTGACTGCTCAAGGCTGACTGGACTACAGAGATCACTAGTGGACCATCATAACTACATGAAACTGTGTGTCTGACACATAGTTACATTATAGCAGAAATGAGTAGTAGACCATCATAGTCCCGACACTAGTTAGATTATGGTTTAGACAAGATGTGAATGCACTCTTTCTTTCTCCTTATTTGTATTCATGTGTGTGCACATGTGCACATGAGCACAGTGCCTACAGAGGCTAGAAGAGGACAACAGAGCCCTGGAGATGGAGGTATAGGGGCTGTAAGCCACCAATGTGGGTGCTGGGAACTGAACTCAGATCTTCTATAACACATGATCTTAATGGCTGAGCCATCTCTCCAGACACACAGGTCCTTTACTTTTTTTTCTTTTTCTTTTTCTTTTTCTTCGAGACAGGGTTTCTCTGTATAGCCCTGGCTGTCCTGGAACTCACTCTGCAGACCAGGCTGGCCTCGAACTCAGAAATCCGCCTGCCTCTGCCTCCCAAGTGCTGGGATTAAAGGTCTTTTACTTTTAAGTATATTTAAATATTGTTCCACTGCCTTCTGCCTTGCATAGCTTCTGAAGTGATGTTTGTCGTCTTACTTGTCTCTCTGAAATAATTTTTCACGATCCACAGCTTTATAAAATGTTTTCTTTTTATTTCTGCATTTTTAAAATTTGTGATGTTTCATGGAATGGATTTTGACTGGGAATCATTGAGGCTTTTGCTTTTGTGAGTTTATGACTTCAACAATGTTAGGGGAAGATTATCTATCATTTATTCAGAAAATACCTACAATTTCTGTATTCATGTTCTTCATTTTACATAGCAATTTTTTATTATTTCCTATTTTTCCTCCTCATTGGGACCATTTCTATCACAAGACTTCGATTGCTGGTCTTTTATTAAGAAATGTCTACATTGTATTAATCCTTCTCTGTATGTGTGTTTTTGTCAACTTGATTATCTAGAATCATCTGGAGAGAGAGAGAGAGAGAGAGAGAGAGAGAGAGAGAGAGAGAGAGATTCAGTTAGAGTCTGTGCAGATCAGGTTAAGGCATGCTTGTGGCATTGTCTTGGTCCTACCTAACTGATGTGGGAAGACTCAGCCCACCACAGGTAGGCACCATTCCCTAGGAAGACTCAGCCCACCACGGGTAGGCACCATTCCCTAGGAAGACTCAGCCCACCACGGGTAGGCACCATTCCCTGGGTTTGGGTCTATTCGAATGAAGAGAGTGAGCTAAGTGGGAAGCATGGACACATTTGCTCTCCCTCTGCCTGTGGTTGTGGCTGTGACTAGGTTGTGGCTGTGACTAGTTGCTTTCAGCTCCTGCATTGAGCCTTCCCTGATAAGATGAACTGTAACCTGGAATGTAAGCTGAGTGAGCACCCCTACTCCTGGGGTTGCGGTTATTGCTGTGTATATATGTGGCTGGTTTGCAGAATGCTATAACTCACTTACCTACAGGGGCAGTCATGAAGAAGATGGAGTCTGCTTATTATGTATAACCCACATAGTGTGAGTTGGTGCAGGGCACTAGGAAAGGGACGCTTCTCTGATGTTGAAAGTCTCAGTCATGGACTTGAGGCATAGACTTCTCTGATTCCCACTGTCTGAGGTTGGTTTTCATTCTGGTCTGGGAAAACACAAATGATTTTCATCCTTGTGTGAGCTTGGGGAATGTCTTAGCTTTCTCTGTTTCACCCAAGCCCCATAGGTCTCAGTGAATTCTGACATTCATGGAACTACCCATGGATTCTTGGAGCTCAAGATGCCCTTTGTATAGTCAGCCCTTGTTGATTCCAACATCCTTGGCTTGTTTCATATTTTGCTGGCTGGCAATCCACAGCCATTCCTGTGTGGGCCAGTGTGGGGCCAGCGCGGAACCAGCCCAGGGCCAACACAGGCCAGTGCAGGGCCAGCACAGCACAAGCATGGGGCCAGCACAGGGCCAGCACAGGACCAGCAAATAACCAGCATGGGCCAGTATGGAACCAGCATGAGACCAGTATGGGGCCAGCACTGGGCCAACATAGGGCTCGGAGTGTTTCCATTCATAGGGGAGCACAGACACACGAACTTCTTGTTTCAATGTCTAAATACTTCTGTGTTACACATTTTGTGAGGGTTTGTGTGTGTGTGTGTGTGTGTGTGTGTGTGTGTGTGTGTGTGTGATTATAGCAAGAGGGATATTCTGGAAACAGGTGACTCGTGAAGACAAACGATGCCCGTACCTCATGGCACTCCTTCCTGGTTTCCTGCCTTCCGCAGACATCTGGAACGGGTTTGGCAGAGTCACTGTTTCCTCTGTGAGTCTGTCCTGCAGCCTGAGAACCCAGAGTCCAGGGCTGTGGAGATGGCCCATCAGTTACGAGCTCTGGTTGTGTGTGTTTCCAGTGGATGGTTACCAGCATCCACAGGGTGGCTCACAACTGTCAACGCCTCCATTTCTCTCTTTCAGCCTCTGTGGGCACATGGTGCACATACATGCCTGCAGACAAAAAAACTCATACACACAAAACATTTAACAAAACACTCAGAAGCTTTTACCACGAGGGATTAGTAAACTCAATCTCTCTCTGTGTGTGTGTCTCTCTCTCTCTGTGTCTCTCTGTGTCTCTCCCCCCCCCCCGTGTGTGTGTGTGTGTGTGTGTGTGTGTGTGTGTGTTTGTGTGTGTGTACTTTTTATTTTGTTTTGGTAAACTATTTTTGTCTTTTGGTTTTCTTCTTTTTTCTTGTTTTGATTTTTATTTTGATTATTTTGTCATTCGCTGTTTCTGTCTTTTATTCAGAAAGAGAGAGAGAGAGAGAGAGAGAGAGAGAGAGAGAATGAATTAAGTTAGGTGGGTAGGGATATTGATAGAATTTAGAAACTAGTGAGAGGAAAAAGAATATAACCAAAATATATCGTGTAAAAATAATAATAAAAAAGACCCTCACAGAGATATTCTTAGAGGTCCTTCTCTCAGGTGATTTTAGATGTGTCAAGCTGAGAACAACACTATTCATTATTAATCTGTTTCTGAAATAAAAAGGCCAAACAAAAAATCCCTTTTTCAATATTTGTTATTTGTATGTATATGTGTTTGCCTGCCTAACTATGTGTGCCATGTGTGTGCAGGTACCTGTGGTGACCAGAAGGGGGCAGCAGAACCCCTGGAGCCAGAGTTTCAGGTGATTGTCTACATCCCGATTTCAATGCTGGGAACTGAACTCTGAGCTTCTGTAAGAGCAGCAAGTGCTCTGGACTCCTAAGCCATCTCCACAGTCTACTAAATGTTCCCTCCTTTTAGCGGATTCTCTTAACTAGTGTCACAGCTGCACAGATGTTACTAGTACATTATTTTACAGAGGTGTGTGCTTTAGACAAGTGACCTGTCTGCAATGGCCAGTTTGGAGTCAGGTGGCTACCTTGCTTTTTTCCATGAGATGAC
Organism: Mus minutoides; assembly: GCA_902729485.2. NCBI lineage: Eukaryota > Metazoa > Chordata > Mammalia > Rodentia > Muridae > Mus > Mus minutoides. The sequence continues at coordinate 479,278 of LR750374.1, read as the reverse complement.
TCGAAGAGCTCCGTGTTGTGTTTGGAAGGGAATCCTGGGTCCAGGAGCTGAATCCCCCACAGGCTCCTGAGCCAGAAACTCTGTCCTGGTTCTACTACTATGATGAAACACAATCTTCAACAACCATGTGAGGAGGAAAGTCTATCATGGGCTTGTTTTATGCGTGATTCCACATAAACTGTTCATCATCAAAAGCAGTCAGGACAGGAACCTGGAGGCAGGAGCTGATGGAGGATGCTGCTTACTGGCTTGCTCCCCATAGCTTGTTCAATGTGCTTTTATATAGAGCCCAGGACAACCAGCCTAGGTGTGACACCACCCACAATGAGCTGGGGCCTCTTCCATCAGGCTTCCCTAAAACCCAATCTTGTGGAGCGTTTTCTTAATTGAGGCTCTCTCCTCTCAGATGGCCCCAGCCAGCATCAAGCTGAAAACCATGAAGCATACAATCAAACATCTCTTAAGGGGCATCTGTGGGGACACTGTGGTGGCTGCTATAGGTCTTATCTTCTGACAGTTGTCTGCCAGAACAATGGTTCTGCTAAATGACAAAGAGCGCAGGATCCTCTCCGGTTCACGTTGTCTTTATAGTGACAGATGCCTAGTTCCAGCAGCGGGTGTTTGTGCAGGAAGACATTAAAAAATTAAAAATGACTGCATCTTTGACAACAGTCTGGTCCCCATTCCATAATCAATATGCTAGCATTATTATTATTTTATGAAAACAGTCATTCACCGTTTGGTGAAAGAGAATGACGGTATTGATCTTTTGAACAAGCATTTTATTTTCCATTAAATTTTTATGGAGCATGACAAGCCTGTGTGCTGGGTCTGATCTTTCCTGCACATTAATGTACAGCGCCTTTGCAGATGTGGAAATTATGAGGGCTGTGTTCATAAAACCAGCTCAGATGTTCTAGGAACACAAAGTAAACATTTCCTCGTTGGAGATTTGCTCTGAGCTTATTAGTTTTTGAGGTTTGTGAACTGACCCACAAAGGAACAGAAATCTCTCCTTGGTGAGCAGAGAGGAGAGGAGAGGAGAGGAGAGGAGAGGAGAGGAGAGGAGAGAGAAATGTTAGCAACCATCAGAGAGTCTTTCTCTAAGGCTCCTAATGGCATAGTGGCTGGCAGTTTCAGAAACCTCGGAACAACCATGAGAGACCTGGGTAATTCAGTCGCCCTTTGAGCATGGCTCTCTCTGCATCATGACACCATCATCTGTCTCTACCAGGCATTGTTCCAAGGGAGTCCTAGTTTGGTTCCTTCTTGCTGTGATAGACACCATGGCCAGAACATCTTGGGGAGGAAAGGGTTTATTTGGTTTACATATCCTGATTATAGTCCATCATGAGGGAAGTCCAGGTAGGACCTCAGGCAGGAGTAATAAAGAAACGCTGCTGTGTTTCTCCCAGGCTCATATTCAGCTCCCATTCTTACACCTTCCAGCAGCCCCTGCCCACAGTGTGCTGGGCCCTCCCACAACAATCATGAGTGATAAGAACGCCCCTGCAGACGTCTATAAAGGCAAACTTCTGGAGGAGCTCCCTCAGCTCAGCTTTTCTCCCCCCAGGTTGTGCATGCCTGTGAGGTGTTCATGCCTGTGTGGTATACATGCCTGTGTGCTGTGCATGATCACATGTGTACATGCCTACATGGTATACATGCCTGTGTGCTATGTGTGCCTATGTGTTGTGTATGCCCATGTTCTGTTCATGCTCACATCTGTACATGCCTGCATGGTGTTCGTGCCTGTGTGGTATGCATGCCTGTGTGCTGTGCATGCTCACATATGTTCATGCATATATGGTGTTCATGCCTATGTGGTGTGCATGCCTGTGTGGTGTGTATGCTTGTGTGGTGTGCACGCATGCATGGTGTTCATGACTGTGTGCTGTGCATGCCTATGTGTTGTGCATGCTTGTGTTATATACATGCTCACATGTGTACATGCCTGTGTGGTATGCATAGCTGTGTGGTGTGAATGGCTATGTGGTGTGCATGTCTGTGTGTAGTGCATGCTCACATGTGTACCTGCCTGTGAGGTATACATAGCTGTGAGGTGTGCATGCTTGTGTGCTGTGCATGGCTGTGTGGTATACATGGCTGTGTGCTGTGCATGCCTGTGTGCTGGGGAAGGCCTGTGTGCTGTGCATGCCTGTGTGCTGTGAGAAGGCCTGTGTGCTGTGCTCGCCTGTGTGCTGGGGAAGGCCTGTGTGCTGTGCATGCCTATGTGCTGTGAGAAGGCCTGTGTGCTATGCTCGCCTGTGTGCTGTGGGAGGGCCTGAAGTTGATGTCAGATGTTGCATTTCTTGATCAGTACACGGGCCTTTGCACAGCACTTCACCTCAGATAATGTCCACACAAGTTCACACTCTTATTTCACTGATTCTCACTTAGCTGATCTGATGATCGCTCACTGAATATTTGGGACTATGACGTTCTTTTTTGGTTTGAGGAATGTTTAGGTGCACCTGAGTGTGGAGGCTAGAGAGGAGGCTTGGGTACCCTCCAGAGAGGAGGCCTGGATGTCTCCTTCAGCCTCTCTCCACCTTCAGCCTCTCTCCACATTCAGCCTCTCTCCACCTTACTTTTGAGGCAGGGTCTCTCACTGGCCTGGAGCTCACTGATCTGCATAGGAGTGGGATGGGCTCCCGAGACTCCTGCCCCGCCTCCCTCATGCTGGAACTGCAGGCTTAGTCTGCCACTCTCAGCTTTTTATGTGGGTGCTGAGAATCGATACTGAGGTAGGTCACCATGCTGGATGGAGCCATCTCACCAGCCCTCAGATACTCCTTCTTAGGTCTCCACATTACAGATTGTAAAGTAGAATTCATTGCTCTCTGGAGATGGGCTGTATTTTAACTTCTGTCTCCAAAAGATTACTCATTCATTCATTCATTCATTCATTCAAATACAGGACGAGATGTAAGGAAACACCTTGGGCTGGCTGTGATACGACTTTGCTCCAGCAGGGGCATCACTGAGAGGCACCCAAGTGCTGTCAAAGGCTTAAAAGCATACCTGTACTAATAAACTAACAGTCCCTCACCTCATTTCTACAGCACCATCTGACTGTGTTGCAGTTCTGAATTCTCACACTGCCAAGAGTTAGCAGAGACCCACATGTGAAGGACTCAAATCCACAAATCCCCATGTTTGCAGGCACAACTGCTGTTGCCTGGCTGGTTGACTGTCTGCATTCTCATTGCAACCCTGGTTCTGAATCTTGCTGGGACAAGTCAAAGACACCAAAGATGTTAACACAGGGAAGAGTCTGAAATAGGACATGACTCAGAAATGTCCAAGTGGAGGTGCCTGTGGCCTGCCTCAGCCTTTAGGGGAACGGTACTGGGTAGAACACTACACTGGAAGAAGGTTGAAGACTGATGATCCCTGGCCTTATAATCTTGCTATTTTGTGCTTTAATTAGCATTGTTTTCTTTTCTTTCTGTCTCCAGGACCTCTCACTGGCCAGGCTTGGAACTCATTTACTCTTTGTGAGAAAAGAAAGGAAAAGAATTAAAATTATACAGGCAATAGGCAGGTGCTCTCTCTCTCTCTCTCTCTCTCTCTCTCTCTCTGGTCAGGCCTGACCACCCATCTCATCAACTCCACAAGTGTTCATGCATACATACATTCATACATATATATCTACACATGTATGTATAGACAAACATATACATATATGCATTTGGATGGATGAAGCAGAGCACTACAAACCACACTTTATTTCTTTTCTCTGGACATTTTATACCTTCTTAGACAAAAGTTCTTTAAAAAATTATCTCAGAAATAAAAAGTTACACAAAGGGGGAGTTAAAGAAGGACGTCAACAGTAAATTCAAAGCAGTGTTTCATTTTATAAGCTCATTATAAGTTCAAAGCAACAGTTTCACATGGCTTTGCTGTATCATAGTGTACACCTATGGCCTCATCCTTTGGACCGACCTAGAATGGATGTTTGTCCCAGCCTATTTCTCTTTTTATTGTAACTGAAAGTTCATTGTGTTCTTATTATGCAGCCCTTACTTACTATTCTATGAGGAGGGGGCACATTCTATTCTTGATCCTAACTCTATTCCATCTTTCTGGCAAAAACAACTAAAACAACCTCTTAAAACTTTCTTCCTAAAACTATTTGAATCAAATCAGGAATTCATCTAAACAGCCTTTATTCATAAAAGTTCATCTTCATGTTGATCTGCAGGAAATTTGCCTGATAGAGTGGGCTGTTGCCCAGGAATCTTTAGGCTATGTAATAGTGGCAGAAAAGGTATATCAGAAACACAAATAAGTCCTGAGATGAGATCTCTGAAGGCCTCAAAGTTCAGAATTTACCTATTGCAGTCATATAACACAGTGGGCCATCTCCAGGAAAATTACATGCATGCCCTTAGCATTTTCCTAGATCTTCCTGACATGATGGGAACCTGCTGTGTAGTAGAGCTGATGCGTAGAACTTCTTACCCCAGTTCCCAACCCTGGAGTGTGGTGCCTCCATTCCTCTCAGCTCACCAACCTGGGGCTGTGCAAACCCTGGCCTGCAGGGGTTGTATAGAGATTTCATTCTATGGCCCTGAAGGGTTACATAGCTGCTATTGTGATAGAACTCAGTTTGCAGCCTTTCTCCAGGGTTGGATGTCAGGGCATGGGAAAGCTGGAGATGACTAACTCTGCAGCTTCCCAGTGACTTCTCAGGAGGCAAACTGTTCTCACCAGGGCTACTATTGCTGTGATAAATACCATGACCGAAAGCAAGTTGAGGAGGAAAGAGTTTATCTGGCTTACATAGCCAGACTCACATTCCATTCAGGAGAGTCAAAATAGGAACTCGAACTAGACAGGAACCTGGAGGCAGGAGCTGATGCGGAGGACATGGAAGAGTGCTGCTTATCTGTTTTGTTCTGCGTGGCTTGCTCAATCTGCTTTATTATAGAACCCAGTTCCACCAGCCCAAGGACAGCACCCCCACACACACCGTGGGCTGAGCCATCCCCCCACGTTAATAACTAATTATGAAAATCCCCTACACTTGCATCCTACATTTTCTAAATTGAGTTTCCCTTCTTCCAGAAGACTCTAGTGTGTGTCAAGTTGACATAAAATCAGCCATGGCAGTTGACCCCTTGTCAACTTGACACACAAGCCCATCACGGTTAAGCCATGGCCTTCCCTTCCTGTTCATCTCCAAGATCACACATGGATAACAATGTGAACCTTCTACATTTTGAGATTCCCACAGTCTTTAAAAATTCAAACACTTGAAAATTCAGTCTTGCTGGGCAGTGGTGGCACATGCCTTTAATTTCAGCACTGGGGAGGCAGAGGTAGGTGGATTTCTGAGTCCGAGGCCAGCCTGGTCTACAGAGTAAGTTCCAGGACAGCCAGTGCTACACAGAGAAACCCTGTCTCGAAAGAAAAAAAAAAATCAGTCTCTCTTAAAACCCAAGATACTTGTAAAATCCCAAAATCTTCTTAAAAGTTCAAAGTCTCTCAACTATGGGCTTCTGTAAAATCAAAACTAAGTTAAATAGTTTATTACTTCAAGAAGAAAGGCCTGCGTTACAGTCACAATCAGATCAAATCAAATCTAAACTCCCAATGTATAAATAACTCAATGTCCAGTCATCAGGGATCCACTCATGATCCTCTGGGCTCCTCCAAAGGGCTTGGGGCCCCTTCCCCGGCTCCACCCTCTGCAGCACACACAGCTTGTCTGTCTTTCCAGGGTCCCTTCCCTGGTTCCGCCCTTGCAGCACACACAGCTTGGCTTTCTGGTTCAGGCCATCTCTACTCCACTGCTGCTGCTGTTCTTGGTGCGCATCCAATGGAGCTTGTATCTCCAAATGATGGAGTGGCTTGCTGCAACTGGGCTGCACTTTCACCAATACTCTTTCCTGGGCTCTCTTTAGGAACTCCAGCCCTACCACACAGTGCCAAGCCTCAGCTGCACTCCCTCCATAACTTCAAAACCAGCACCATGGAGGTGACTCTGACACTCCCAAGTGTGGCTGTTAGTGTGAGGTACAAATTTGGCCACCTCTGGACCACGGCTTCTGTGTGGAGATTCTGAGCAGACGTTTCTAATACATTTGTTTCACTGATTCTTGTCTCTGCCTCACTGTTCTCAGCTCCTGATGCCCAGTGCCAATATTCCTGAAAAGCAAAAGTTGGAGTGTTTCTGGTCTCTTGCTATCACAAATGATTCTTCAGCTACAGCTAACCAGAACATCAGATTCTCAACACAAATCAGCATATGGCCCAGACAGAGCATTTTAGTGACTCAGGGACTAACCGTAACCCAACCCTAACACTGACCCTGACCCTGACCCTGACCATGACCCCTATCCAAACTCCACCCTAACACTAACACTAATCTAACCCTGATGCTAGCCTGACCCTGATCCCAACAGAACCCTAACACTAATACTAATCTAATCCTATGCTAGCCCTAGCCCTAGCCCTAGCCCTAGCCCTAGCCCTAGCCCTAGCCCTAGCCCTAGCCCTAGCCCTAGCCCTAGCCCTAGCCCTCCCCTTCCCCTTCCCTCCCCCCCAACCCTAAGTAAGCAGGGCGCTCTGGAGCTTCACAAGCCAGGCCTCCATTGTTTGCCCTGGCTTCAACATTCGTATCCTCAAAGGTCCCTCAAAGCAGCTCAGCAAGCTTTGAACACACAGTGGGTTTTAGAAAAGTCCCAAAGTCATCTTACAATCCTCCCACAAAGAATATGGTCAGATCTGTCACAGCAATATCAACTTGTGGCACCAACTTCCGTTCTCATTAAGGTAATTATTGCTGTGACAGATACCACGAACAAGAGCAACCGGGGAGAAAAGGGTTTATTTGGCTTATATATCCAGACTCACAGTCCACTGAGAGAAGCAAAATCAGCAACTCAAACTGGGCAGAAACCTGGAGGCAGGAGCTGATGCCGCAGCGGCTTACTGGCTTGCTCCTCGTGGCTTGCCCACCCTGCTTTCTTATAAACCCAGAATCACCAACCCAAGGATGGCGCCCCCCCACCAATGGCTGGGCCCTCACACATGAGTCATCTAGTTCAAAATGCCCTACCGAGAGATCTTATGGGGACACTTTCTCAATTGAGGTTCCCTCCTTTACAATGACTCTAGCTTGTATCAAGCTAAGATAAAACTAGACAGGACACAGGCCTTGCCCTCATGAAGCAATTCAGGGTCACAGCCAGAGTCGCTTCATCAGCCTGAGCTCAAAATCAGTAAGAGAGATTGAGGCCTTGAGACAGATAATAATAATAATGATATCTCACCACCCAATCATCCCAAAAGGGCATCTCATGTGAACATCCTAGTCACTATATCCCAAAGATTTTATTGAACTGGTAATAGGACAAGGAATGAAGACCACATAGATACTTTTATTATAGACATTCTGCAGTGTTTTAGTAGTAGCCTTTCAACCTGCTTCAGACGAAGCCCAGATTCCACATGCAGACCAGGCACCAAGGAGGACAGATTCTCACTGGAGAACTCATGGCAAACTCACTCTTCCGAGTTCATGGCTGAGCCTCTCTTGCTAGGAAGCCATTAATTTTCTGATGCTTGGTATTCGATCTCTGTCCAGGGATATACTTAAGTTAAAGTGGACAGAAAGTAGCCTCCATTTTCTTTATAACGTCCCCAGAATAACAAATATGGCCCTCTCTCCCGGTGATGAAATCATGGCACTCTGCGGGCCAGTCTCAGATGTTACAGCAGAGACTGCCCTGGATGAAATGGAGGTGTGTCCATGTCCCAAATACAAAGCCCTTCCCAGCTGCTTCAGGAAGCAAAGAGCCTTTCTGGAGATGGAGCAAACCCTGTACGGAGGCCAGATGAAGAACTCATATGGTATCCAGGAACTTAATACTCATCACACCAGGCCCACACCATTCACAGAGACAACACAGGCCAACAGCCCACGTCCATGCTCCCTCTATGACACTCCTCCAAGGAGAAGAAGGTTTAGGCTGGATGTCAATGCTTCTTGTCACATGAGAGTCATTCTCCTGGTACTGCCACAGCCTGTCCTATACAATCCTGTTCTCACTTACACCCTCTGGACCATAAAGGTGGTGTATTATGTGGGGTATATGTGTACACATGTGTGCTCCAGGGTGTGTATATGTATGTGTGGTGTGTATATGGTATGTGTGTATGTGTGTGTGGTGTATGTGTGTGTGTAAATATGTGTAAGTGTGTCTGTGTGTGTTGTAGATGTGGAGTGTGTGTGTGGTGTGTATATGTGTTTGGTATATGTGTAATATGGGAGATGCATATGTATGCAGTATATATGGGGTGTGTTTGTGGTAATATGTATGTGTTGTGAGGTGTGTGTGTGGTGTATGTACGTGGTGTATTATGTTGGGTGTGGTATATGTGTATGTGGCATGTGTGTCGTGTGTGCATCTGCGTAAATGGTTGAAGTAGAAACTTAATAGTTCTTTGGAAAGTTGGTTGGATGGTGTTTTGCAGGGACAAACACATTGAACAGATATTGCATTGAAGCAGACACAGGTGTGAAAGGCTAAGGCAGACTTGTGAAGTAACATTTCACTGAAGGAGACACAGGAGAGAGGATGTTCTGTTAAAGCAAGCATGTGAAAGGACAGGCGATGAGGGATTCTTTGCTAACGACACATGTGTATTGGTCCGCCTTACATTGCATGGTTGAGCTGCATTTGTCAGGACTCTGTGCACTTGAATGCTCATGCTGAGTCAAGGCCCATGGAGGACGCATGATGTTTGGAGGGTATAAACAGGACTCCGTGGAGTGATAGATGGAGCTTGCTTGCTGGTACAGCTCGCTGTACAATGCTTGTGGGTCTCGAGTCTTCTCTGATCTTCACCTCCCTGAGAGAGGCACAGCGGAGAACTTCTCCTGGTATCCATCTGGGTCCCTCCTGCTCACTGGAGCCGAGGCTGAAGCCTGGCTGTCTCTGCTAGGTCGTGCCACCACTGTTGTTAACCCGACTCTGCTGAACTGGGCTGCTTGTGTACCCAGGAAGTATTTGCAAGTGGATCAAGCCGCCTCTGCTGACCTATGAGCTAAACTGCTGATTTCCAGACAACACAGACAGGAATTGCTCCAAAGAACCTTTCTAAATAGGTCCACTTCTCCCGTGTCCTTTCTTTCCCACTACCTCTGGTGGGTGGTGGGCTACAAGGGAGGTTAAAGTGTTGAAGAATCATCATTAAAATAAGGTTTGAAAAAATTAAAATTACATGTGGTGGGTGTATTGTGTTATGTGTGTATGTGTGTGTATAGTGTGTG
>LR750374.1:332489-467489 GCA_902729485.2 Mus minutoides | reverse complement strand
CTCAGAAATCCTCCTGTTCTTATTTTTACTACAAACCTTATCACTCTGTCTTGAGTACTGAGGTCCTTGGCAACTGACGCTGCACTTTTTTCTACCAGCTCAACACAGATATTTACAAGTGTTATGTGGTGATTCATTGTACATGAAGCCATCGGGGTGCTACTGGGAGCTGATGAAGCTGATGAGGTCTAGGAAGAGAGGCATCAGGGACCTCACTATGACACAGAGAGCCCCCGTGAGGACACCTTAAGATGAGCATTCACAAGTCAGGGCAAGCGGTAGATGTGCCGCTAACACCTGGACTTTGCACCATCTCCATAACTATGGGGAAATAGCTTCGCTTAACTCACACAGCCTTCCGAGTGGTCCTGGCAGCCTGGAAAGACAAAAAAACAAAACAAAACAAAAAACAAAAACAAAAACAGAAAACAAAGAGTAAAGCACTACCCTCCTGTTCTCCAGGACACCCTCACATTCTTAGTTACCCTACATGGCCAATGGCTTCGTTCTAGTGTCTGAGGATTTTCATGGCTGTGTTAAAATACTGTAACTAGAAGTAAATTGTGGAGGAAAGGGATTATTTCAACCTACAGTAACATCACAGAAACTCTTATGTGCAACCCACAATCCTCTGCCACACTCACAGCAGGCTGCCTTTGCTGCCTTCCATCTCTAATCATTGAGCTCCAGGTCTGTGAGAGAGCCTGTCTCAACAAACAAGGTGGATGCTGAGGAATGAATGGCTCCTAAAGTTGGCCCCTGGTCTCCAAACATGCGAGAGTGCACACGTGCACATGCACACACACACACACACACACACACACACACACACACACACACACACGACTCCATTTTGTTTTCTCTGGTATGGCCAACCTTGCAAATACTCCCCTCTGTGTTGGCCCTTCCAGGTCACCAGGGCAATGGTTTCCCTTGCTTTCTAACGTGCCTGTACCTGTCCACGGGCTTCCCACGCACACAAGAAGCTCTCAATCTGCTTGAGAGCTCAAAAAGGAAGGGTGTGGTTGCCTCCTACCCCTCCTGTAACAACCCTCACATGAAGGAAAATGGCATCTGGTAAAGGGAAGCCTTCTTCCCTTCGGAATGGGGAGGCAATTCTGTGGTGGACCCACAAGGCTCTTCTGTGTGTCCCCACCCCTCACTCCAGGACTGAGGAATGCCTTCTGGCAGGGCAGGAGTGATTCAGTCTGGGTGCACCTGCTGGCCTTCTTTCTGTGAATCCTATTCTTGGGTCTACAGCACTCACTGTAGGTCCTGAGAAGTGTCGAGGGTTCCTGCTTCCTTCCTCCCATGCGATGTTAGAGAGTGTTCTCTAGGGGCTGGACCAGCCACAGACAGACAGGGAGGAGCAGGCCTATTCCTTAACCAGAGGCTTTTGCTTCTTGTCTTAGTTAGGGTTTTACTGCTCTGAACAGACACCATGACCAAGGCAACTCTTGTAAAGGACAACATTTAATTGGGGCTGGCTTACAGGTTCCAAGGTTCAGTCCAGTATCGTTGTGGTGTGAAATATGGCAGCATCCAGGCCTTGGAGTTGTCAAAAGACATGAGAGACATGAGAGGGAAAGATGGAGGGAGAGAGAGAGAGAGAGAGAGAGAGAGAGAGAGAGAGAGAGAGAACCAGGCAGGAAGCAAGCATTTCGATTACAGGCTATTTTCTTTGCAATGTAGCTTAGGTACTGCTGACTTGGGACAGAGACCAACAAAAGCCACCAACTCCAGGTCTAATCATGAATTCAGTGAGCTACTGAACAGAGCACACAAACAAGCCTTTGAGAATTCTGTGGACAAGTGCATCTTTCCCGGCTCCTGTGGACTCTTCCCCTCATGGGCATCACTCCCTATGCTTCCAGTTCCTGTGTATCCCAAGTTCGATGCAAAGCTTCAAGCTAATAAGTTAACTGCCAATTATTCTGACCCACCGACAATTTATAAGGTGCTAAATCATTATTCATTTAGCTAAAAAACACGATAAAAAGAAGCAAATAAATAAATAAATGTAATGACTGTCAAGGAGAATCGGGGAGGATTTACAGCAGGCCGCCCCGCCCCCATAGCCACTCCTCTGGGTGTCTCTTTCTGGGTGTTAATCTCCCATAAGTGGTTATTACCACATGAAACACATGGAGATTATTTCAATTAATTATGTTTGCTACATTGTTTCAAAAGATTATTCCACTATTTACTGGCAATTAAACCAGCTTTCATGTAAGTGTGCCGCCAGAGGGCATGTCGAGTGGGACAGTGGATGGAGTAATTGAAATTGAGTTTGGACTTCTAAGAAGCCATCCTTTGGAAGTGAAGGGCCTCTGAACAGCTCTGAGGTGATACTTTATCAGAGAAGGAGAGAGAGTGAATGAGAATGCAAACACGTTTGCTCTCCGAAGAGTCAAACACATGGCTCTTGGCAGAGAAAGGGAGAATCAGGTCATAAGAAGACTCGGGAACTGTAAGCGGCTGGCTGCCACCAAAGGCTTGCTGTGTAAGTGCTGGTGAGGGCATGCTGCTTCGGAGGAAGGTTCAAGGTCATTGACTCTATAAAGAGAAAAGTTAACATACCACACGGCAGAGGGTGAGTGTGAGATGTCATCTGGGCCGGGGCGAGCCTGGGCTGATGGATGTGGGAGAGGAGCATGTTCTGTCACCCATATCAGAGTGTGGTGTGAGGTCGGATGCTGAGTTCCACGCAGCAGAGAATTTTTCTCTACTTATCCCCCCCTGGATCCCTCTGCGATTGGGATGATTCTAACACTGTAAAGGCTTTAGATATGTTAAGTTTCTATCAGGACAAAACACCCAGCAAAGGAAGCTGGAGGAAGGAAGGAGAGATGGGAATCCAATAAAAGCCACCAACTCCAGATCTAATCATGAATTCAGTGAGCTATGGAAGGAAGGATGGAAGGGAGGGAGGGAGGGAGGGAGGGAGGGAGGGAGGGAGCAAGCATGGGTGAGTTTATTCGGCTCACAGGTTGAGCATACATTCCCCGTTGTAGGACCACATAGCTTCTGTGGCTTCTGCAGCTGGTCATGTTGCATCTGCCATCAGGATGGTCAAGTTACACCTGCCAACAGGAAGGAGAGCCATGGACGCTGCCACCCCAGCCCACATCCAGCTTCTCATTCAGTCCAGGACCCCCATGGATGGGACGATGTCACCCATGTTTAACACAGATCTTCTCACCTCAGTTTAACCTAATCTGAAGGGTGCCTCACAGGCAGGCCCAGAGAGTGTTTCCACGTGACCCTAATGCCCATCAAGCTGACAAGCAACTTGACGATCCCAGGGCTCTGAAGCCTGTTTATGGACCAACTGGGTACGTGGTCCCTGCCCACTGCTGCTGCTGGTGGCTTCTGGGGTCAGCTACATCTGTTTAGCTACTCTGCCTCTGTTTTCTCAATTTTTAAAACAACAACAAAACAAAACAAAACAACCCTGAATATGCATTTTATTACCTGTTATTTAGTGAGTGTCAGCCTCCCTACACACCACAATCAGCAATTGCTCTTCTTCCTTTGAAGAAGGATTGAAGGGATGAGCTGTTCCTCGGGCATCTGCATCCTTGGGGAACTCATGCTAAAGACAGTGATGACTTCCTGGTCCACCCATGCCATTACCTCATGGCACACTGTACAAAGTTAGAGCCACCACCCCAACCTAACCCCCACGGGTGTTTTTGGTAGGATGGTCCTGTTCTGGTCTGACCACCATAGTCTTCACATTCTTGAAGCCCTGGGCCTGTCTGCACACCGGGTTTATGTCTGCTATCTTCTTCTTTATTTTCGACTTCGCTCAGGTGTTTTATGTTCCCGTTTTCTCCTTTCTCCTGTTATTTGGGGTTAATCAACTCTTTTATTACTTCTCTCTCCACCACCCTAAAACTTGCCTCATTAGTGGATAATGAATGATGTAAGGCATCAAGATTTCAGGAAACTATGCCAAGGAGAGATTCTACTGTTGGATCTGAGGCATTAGAAAAGGAGAAAAGTTAACAAGCCAAAGACCTAAATTTCCATCTAAAGATAAGAAGAGAGATTAAATCAAACCCAAAAATAGTAGAGCAAAGGGGGAATAATAAAGAAAGAGCCAGGATCAATAAACTAGTGGAGGATATAAAACAGAAGGGGAAAAAATAAGGCAATAGGAGTTCAGTAGCAGATGTCAGAAAAAAACAGTAAATTAGGAACAGCACACCCAGGGCTCCAGAAAAATAAAGAGATGCTGCAGACGTCCAGGGTTGACTCCTTAGAACTCTGGAAACAACCAGAACACTGTCAGGGGAATGCTCTCCAAGAACACCATGCACTCTACAGGGATGCCTCTTTGTGCAACAGAAGACTATCTCAGAGATCCACAACTAATCAGAACGCAGACAGTGAGTAGCTGTGAGGTACTCAGCCCCCGCGGAGAGACTCTCAATGCAACTCCAACACCTTGGTCCCAAGAACACTTTATAGCGAGGTGTGGAAATGTGTAAGAGCCAGAGGATCACACACCGGCTACTAGAGAGTGTCCTTGGAGCACAAAAAGGAATCAGACACTCGAGAGATGTCTACAACATGGCTACTCTGATTAATATGGAAACAATGCCATCTGATACGCCAATGTGGACAGGGGAAAGTCCACATGGTCCCACTCAGAGTTAAAGAGCTACAGGTGGCCAAAGGTCGGAGGGGGGGGGAGGATAATCAATATTGTTCAAGGATGAGTGCTTTTGTAGGCTATCCATCCGTGTGTGTGTGTGTGTGTGTGTGTGTGTGTGTGTGTGTGTGTATGTATGTGTATATATATATATATATATATATATATATATATATATATATATGTATATATATGTACATATATATCATACACACATATATATGATTCTAAATACACTCAGTAGATTGTATATGTATATGTATTCACATATCTAACAATGATTATTAAATAATAAGAGGTCATGAATTGGGATGGATTTGGGGGCACACAGAAAGAATTGGGGGCAGGAAGAGGTGGTGTAGATACTCATTAGGAATCTATAAGTTTACCCTAAGAGAGGCAACAGTCATAGTTAGGTTTCTATTGTGATAAAACATGAATAATGCAAATAATAAAACAAAGTATTTAATTTGGCTTATGGTTTCAGAGGGTTAATATCCATGATGGAATTAGAAACAGCTGTCAGTGATATACCTCCTCCAGGAAGGCCACTCCTCCTAATCCTTCTCAGTTACACTGAACCACAAGAGTATCCCTACCCCACCCCCACACACAGTAGGGATGCCTGCTGCTCCCCCCACACACACACACAACTTACCTTCAACAAGACTGAAAGCTGATTTCTCCTTAGAAGCCACATAGCCATAAGGCACTGTGGTGAAAGTCGAGTTAATATTTCACTAAAAGCTACAACTCCAGAAAAAACCACCCGTTAAAAACAGGAGAAAATGTGCTGTTCTTAGATATGAGACACCCTGAGAATCTGTTTTAAGCATGCCCACCATATCAAACATATTATGGAAAAGTTCTAAGTTGAAAGCAAGTAGCTACAAACAGCGATTTGAATCAGTTAGCAAGAATGCACAGCACCAGCAATGTAATTAAGTCACCCCAAAATTGTACAAGTGAATATTTTGCCTCTTTCTCTTCTTTTTAACTGATTTCCAAAGCAACTGTATGAAGAAATAAACACATAATTGTATGTTTGACTTATAAAATGAAGACGTGCATTTGACAATAACTTCACCAAGGATGTGGGCAGGAACAGATTTGTACTGGAAGAGGAAAATAATGAATTTAATCTGAAGTTAACGTGAAGGGATCAGAAGATGATAAAGAAGAAAGGCTAACATAGCAAACTCCACCAACCCTGTCTTCCCTCCTCACGACTTCTGTGGTGGGTGTAAATTTCTACCAAGGAATCATTATGGTAATATGATACTGGGTTGGAAACGTGGATAAATTAATATTAAAAAGGAGGAAAGAGATAGGGAGCTGAACCAGAGTGAACGTTCTATCTCAGAGCTGGATTTGGTCAGCACAGATTTGTAGTCAGTGTGGAGTGACCTCTCCTCCCACAGCTCAGGGGTCAGATCATGGCAGAGGAGGGGGCAGAAGAGTCAAAGGCGGCAATGGAGACAAGGAAATGGTGTTTCCTGGGCCCCGCAGAGAAGCTGCCCGCCTGAACTCAGAGCAATGGTGTCAATATGCACTAGACCTGAATGTGAAGGCCAAGCTAGAGCAAGTGCCATCACGGAGAGGGGCAGAAGGCACAAGCCCCTCCCCAGCTGAGCTATCGGCAAATAATGGCAGCAGTGGTTTCTGGTTAAGCCAGCCACACTCCAGTGAAGGCCACACACCCAAGAACGTCTGAACAGCATAAAGTGGGCTTCGTGGGTCTTAAAGGGGGGCACACAAAGTGGGCGGGCAAGGGAGGGTGTGGAGCTAGGAGCCGCCTAGGGAAAGGGTGAATATGGCCAAATGCACTGTGTGGAAACTGTGGGGGAACTCATAAGAATGAGAAAAAAATTGATAAGTTGAAATGCAGATGATAAATTCCTGAGTTAATGCTAAATATACTCCTCAAAACATAGAGGTGGGCAAAGGAAATAAAATATTACACTAGAAAAGGTTTACTTTATTCAAATGAACAGCGGTAACTCCATGATGAGCGGGTACAGCGTGAGGCAGGGAATGAGATGTGCAGGGCAGGCAGACGTGGTACCAACTGCACCAATGTTGTTATGTACAGGCCAGCTGAATCCAAGACAGTGACTATCCAAAGGAATGGAAGCACCGTCAACTGCTCTTCTCTGAGTAAGACGAAAACTGCAATCAAAACAACATATAAATAAAGGGGTAGGAATGGGTGTGTGTTAGCCAGGCAGTGTTAGCCAGCCAGTAATAGCCAGGCAGTGATAGCCAGGCAGTGTTAGCCAGGCAGTGATAGCCAGGCAGTGATAGCCAGGCAGTGTTAGCCAGTGATAGCCAGGCAGTGTTAGTCAGTGTTGGTCAGGCAGTGTTATCCAGACAGTGACAGCCAGGCAGTGATAACCAGGCAGTGTTAGGTAGGTGTCTTAGTCAGGGTTTCTATTTCTGCACAAACATCATGACCAAGAAGCAGTTGGGGAGGAAAGGGTTTTATTCAGCTTACACTTCCACATTGCTGTTCATCACCAAAGGAAGTCAGGACTGGAATTCAAGCAGGTCAGAAAGCAGGAGCTGATGCAGAGGCCATGAGGGATGTTCCTTACTGGCTTGCTTCCCCTGGCTTGCTCAGCCTGCTCTCTTATAGAACCCAAGACTACTAGTCCAGAGATGGTACTACCCACAAGGGGACCTCCCCCCTTGATCACTAATTGAGAAAATGCCCCACAGCTGGATCTCATGGAGGCACTTCCCCAACTGAAGCTCCTTTCTCTGTGATAACTCCAGCCTGTGTCAAGTTGACACAAAACTAGCCAGTACAGCAGGCTCCAGCAGCTTTTCTGACAGTCAGACCTCCAGATAGAAAGCATGGTCAGATATAAAGAGGAACATTTGACATTGATAAGAGATATAAATGGTTATAAACACATATGCGCCTAATAACTGAGCTGCAGAATACGCAAGTAAAGCAGCGGCAGAGCTGAGAGGAGACCTAGAGCGCTTGAATGAAGGAATGGGTGCTCTCTATACTCTACTTGAAACAAGGGAGCCAGCAGATAGCAGAAGGTAATCAAGAAATTGGAAGACTTGAATACACTATACCTTTTAGGCCTACTGACACCCAGAACCTCTAATGAACTGCATCAGTGTAGACCTACTGATACCACAGAACCTCACCCAACAACATCAGAGTAGATATTTTTCTCAAAAGCATACTGACTATTTTCCAGGGTGGACCACCACTACCATTTAAAAGGATTGAAACTGTAGAAACTGTACCAAGTGTGTTTGCTGACCTAATTGATGTTGTATCAACAAAATAACCCAGGGCTGGGGGTACAGCTGAGGACTGGAGCACTTGCCAGCCTTGTGGGAGGCTTGGGGATTGATCTGCAGGGATATAGAAAGAAGGTGCAGGAGAAGAGAAGATGGGAAGAAAAGGGGGATAAAGAGGAGGGGCAGAGACAGAGGAGGGGGAGAGAAGGGAAGAGTGGGGGAGGGGTAGAGAAGGAGGAAGAGAGTAGATAAGGAAGAGGAAAAAGAAAATCAGAAAGAGGAGGAGGGGAAAGGAGGAGGAGGGGAGGGGAAGAGGGGATTCATATCAGATTAATTAGGAAGCCCCAGCTACATGGGTATCACAAAAAAGGAAGATTGTCTTAACAACCGCCCCCCCCAAACCTATTAGTGTAATACTTTGTATCAATAAACCAAATGGTTTAAGCCACACAGGCTGGCAGGCACAAAAAGTCATTGATTAAAACTCAATACTTTTTTGTGATTAAAAAAAAAAAAGAAACACCTTCAGCAACGTGACTGGATACAAAATTAACTCAAAGAAATCAGTAGCCCTCCTCTACACAAGCCATAAACAGGCTGAGAAATAAGTTAGGGGCACAGCACCCTTCACAATAACCACAAATAACAAAAGTCCTTGATGTAACTCTAACCAAGCAAGTGAAAGACCTGTATGTCAAGAACTTCAAGTCTCTGAAGAAAGAAATCGAGGAAGATTCAGAAGATGGAATGATCTCTCTGGCTTGTGGATCAATGAGATTAACATAGTGAAAGTGGCCATCTTACTACAAGCAATCTACAGATTCAATGCAATTCCCATCAAAATTCCAGGACGATTCTTCACAGATCTTGAAAGAACAATTCTCAACTTCATATGGAAAACCAAAAAATGCAGGATAGCCAAAACAATCCAGGACAGTAAAAGAACTTCTGGAGCGCCACTCCCTGGGCCAAGCACATCCAAACCACCAAAGCAAGAATGCAGTGCCACTCCCTGGGCCAAGCACATCCAAACCACCAAAGCAAGAATGCAGTGCCACTCCCTGGGCCAAGCACATCCAAACCACCAAAGCAAGAATGCAATTTTTGTGTTTCTGTTGTAGGAACAGCTTTATTTCATGTCAACTGGGCCAAAGGAGAAGAGAGGAAGAGAAGGAAGAGGAGGGGAGGGAGGGGGAGAGGGAGGGAGGGAGAGGGAGGGAAGGGAAGAGGAAGGGGAAGGGAAGGAGAGAAGGAAGAAGAAAGGAGAGGGGGGAACAGAGAAAAAGAGGTAGGAAGGGAGGTAGAGAGAAAGGAAGGGAGGGGAGATAGGGAGGAAGGCAGGAGGGGAAGGAGAGAGAAAGGAAAGAAAGAAAGAAGGGAGGGGAGGGAAGAGGAGGGAGGAACGGACAGACTAAAACAAGAAGAAATGAAATATCTCTATTTACAGAAGGTGTGATCCTTGTGTGCAGCTGACCCTAAGGCCCACACTTGGAAATTTATTAGAACTAATAAATCAGTTTGAAAATGCTTTGGGACATGAAAAAAAAACCAATATATAGAAATCAATTGCATTTTATATAGTAGCAATTAAAACATCAAAACTTAAATTAAGAAAACAATTTCACTTACAGTAACATCAAACAGAAGCAAATGCCTTGGAGTAGCATTATGAAATGAAATGAAAAACGTGTCCTCTTAGGACGTGAACATTCCCTGAGAGAAATCAAAGTTCTAAATGAATAGCAATGCATGCACGCACACACACGCGCACGCACGCACGCACACGCGCACGCACGCGTGTGTGTGTGCATGCGTGTTTGCGGCTTGGAAGACAGTATCTCCTCCATGGTAGTGCTCTGGGTTAACCCATTTTTCTGCTACTATCATGAAATACTTGGGGCTAGACACGCGAAAGGGGATCTACATGGTGAGTGTTTTTGCAGGCTGCAAGTTCAAGCATGCAGATGATGGCTGCACAGTGTGGGGCTGTGAAGGCAAGAGAAAGGTCACCGGTCAAGGTCACTGGTCAAGGCAGGGACCCTGAGAGTAATTCAGAAAAGGAGTCAGCTTTGATGACAGCTGGCTCTCCTGAGAGCTGACTCATGGTTCTAGGAGAGAGATCTCGATAGCTCCTCAGGGTCTCTAACAAGAGCTAACAATTGTTCTGTGGGCCCCACGTCTTAAAGCCTCCCCCTTTCTCAGTATCACACTGAAAGCCACGCTCTTGACATAGGCACCTTGATGGAACACTCACACCACTTTGAAACCATAGCTGTTCTCCCTAATTGAACTTAGAGTTACTGCCATCCTTGCAAAACTCCAAAGGACCGACACCCAGGACTGACAAATTGATCCGCAAATTCGTATGAATATCCAGGAGTGCATATTTGTCTACTCAGAGTAGCCAAAGGTCCAAAGCAGGGTTGGAAGAGTCTCATTTCCTTATTAGACAGATAAGGAACTTAAGCTAATTGATGAGGTAGAGTGTAAATAACAATGGCCAAACAGATCAATGAAACAGAATGGGAAGTCTGGTCTGGAGAGACTCCTCAGTGGGCGAAGCACTTTGCCATACAGATGTAAGGACCTGAATTTGGATCCTATTATCTACTTAAAGGAAGAGCATGTGTCTGCAATCCCAGCATTCCTGTGGTGAGATGGAACATGAGACAGGGCATCTCTGCAAGCTTAGGTCAGCTATCCTGACACAGATACAAACAGCAAGGAAGTCTGTCTCAGGCAAGATAGAAAGCCAGAAATCATACAACATGCAAGATTGATACATGTGTACCTCTGCACATATGTGGAGGATGGAGAAGCTCAGGTACCAATCCTGGCTTTCTATCTTGTCTTTCCACCTCAGTTAACCTAATCTAGAAACTTCCATGCTGAAAGGCTTGTCTTCTTGGTGACTCAAGATGCTGCCAAGCTGAGCATTGATATTAACCACCACGTGTCTAATGTAGACATGAGCTCACAACCATGCATTAGCTGGATTTCTCTTCGCAACAGAAATCTGAAACAAAACTATCCTGAGAATCTAGAATCACAAAATAAAATACGTCAACCTCAGCCGCCAATCCAGCATAGCAAGTTTCATTGCACATGCTCAATGGCGTGTCTGAATGCGCATGCCCGGAATCCAGCACAGCGTGTCTGATGGCGCATGCCCACTGGCATGACTGGTGGCGCATGCCCGGAATCTAGCATGGTGTGTCTGGTCGCACATGCCCAGAATCTTCTCTCCTGTATGAACCCTTTCTTCTGGAGGTGCACTTGGATGCTGTTCTCTGGGTGTGCCTCCCAGCATCATAGCTCGCCCCTTCTCATTGTGAGATTTATAAAGCCATTCCTTGTTGATGGAAAAATACGTGTATTTTCTTTGACAGGTGAATTCATACCTAGAAGAGGCAAATAATCCACAGATTACGAAAAAAACTACTCTTCAGCTTAATTCTCCAAATGGATGAAGGAACAACAGGCATTTCTCAAAGAAGTTCTATAAGAAGTTAGCGAAAAAGCACTTGACATCAATAGTTCTCAGGGAAGCACCTCAAGGAGACACTTTCCCCAGGCTAGGTAGAGTCAGTGTCAGTGAGACATTGGTGAGACATTCATCGGAGGTCACATTCAGGACTGGGGAAGGGAAATGGCTTGGAGACTTTGGAAAATGTCGCAGTGGGTGCCACACGACCCAGAGACTTGACTCAGACAAACATACTCAAGAAGTGCATGTTCATGCAAAAACACACATTGCTCACAGCGCTAAGAGCCAGAAGACCAGAAGAGCCAGGAAAGGGGGAGAGGGGAAGAGGGGGAGAGGGGGAGAGGGGGAGAGAGAGAGAGAGAGAGAGAGAGAGAGAGAGAGAGAGAGAGAGAGAGAGAGAGAGAGAGAGAGAGAGCTGGCTCCTCCCACATGAATTATTAATAAAAACATACCCCACAGACATGCCCCAAAGCCAGCCTTTTAGGAGCATACCCTCAGATTAGGCTCCCTCTTCCCAGGTGACTCGAGTCTATGTCAGGTAGACAAAAGATGGCTCGGCAGTAACAACTACTTGCTGCTCTTGCAAAGGACCCCAGTTTGGTTTCCAGAACCCACACTGGCAGCTCACATTTGCCTATTAAGTCCAGTCCCAGGGCCACCTGATATCCCTTGTAGCCTCCCAAGTGCTTCCACTCACAAAAATACAGATGGACATGCATAGACATAATTGAGACTTTTAAAAATGGTGAAATAAATCAAGAATCCCTTTGGGACGGCCTTTTTAAAGGTTCTTCCTTCGCATGGATGGCAGCACAGAAGATCTATATATCTGTAGTCTAAGCTCTGACCCACCCTTCCACGCCTGTGGTTCTGGCACCCTGACTAAGGGCTTCCGGGGGACAAGGTGGAGAGTGGGTGGAATCTCAGAGGAGCGTCTGCTGACTCTCCCTCTCCACACCACACGATAATGTTAACAGCATCCTCACTGATGCCTCGCTCCATCATACGGTCCTGTTTCTTTCATCTCTACAGCTGCAGCCTGAGGTCTTCTGTGGGTCTCCAGAGTGGCTCTGCTCCATGATAGTGATGTTCATGTCAGGCCTGAAGCAAGTAGCTTGCTACAACAGGGCTGGATGAGGCCTGTACGGGGAGATGCTCTGGGCTCCCGGGTCACTTCTGTGGTCATGAAATTGCCATAAAATTGATAGTGGCAATCACAGCATAATTCTGCGACTATATTGAAAACCATCGGATTGTTCAGTTTAAATGGGCAGATTTTATGGCATGTGAATTATACCCCTATAAAGTCGTAATAAAATAATAAAGAAACATCTAAAATGATAGAAAATTATGTGCTATGTAGACAGTAATCGAAAGAACGCCGGAGTGGCCATATCAGTAGCAGGCATGGCAGTAACTAGAATAAAAAATAAAAACCAAAAAACAAACCAAAACAAAACAACAAACAGCACCCAGAAACACAGGCGCGATCTAAGGGTAAGGGGGACTTTACTGAGAAAGAGCAGCCATGTTAAAGGTGTACATACTTAACAGCAAAGCTTCCAAACACTGAAGCAAAAGCCGGCAGGGCCGGAGGCACTGCTCAAGGCTGTGATTCCTTTCAGAGACTATTCGTCCAGTAACGTCGGGGAAAGTGGGAGCTTCTATCCCACCCTACACTAGGAAAGGCAGCAATATCCCACCTCACCCCCCACCTTATCCCACCCCCAAACCCACCCACCTACTCCTTCCCACACACCCACCACTACCCCACACCATTGCATCCTCCTCCCCTATGCCATGTAACACCAACCCAATTCCACACCAGCACAACCTCACGCACCACCACACCCCAAACCCCCACCACCGCACCCCACCCCACCCTGCCTCCACCCACCCATACCTGTTTCAGCACTAAGACCATTTCCCAGAGGTTGTAATCACCAGGTCTGGAAAGCATTGTTCAGTGTCTAGCCTTACAGAGCAGCTTCTGGAATGATTTTCAGCTTGTTAAACACCTTTTCTGAACCTATAAAGATATGAATTTCCTCCATTTCTATAAATATAACAAATTTCAGAGGTGGAATTTTTAAGTGCTTCGTGTGTGGACTAACGCTACTCAGTGAATGGTGACGGAACGCCTCCCCCATGCAGGTGGAAAGCAAGTCAAATACAGCTTGGTTCATGAAGGATAAGTTTTTCCATCATTTCTCAATGTTTCTCCCAGGTTGGCTATGAAAGTCATGCTGATTTAGAAAAAGAAATGGGTATGGTCACCCATTTTATACTGTTTGCAAGAGTCTGCATGAAATTTACTTTATCCTTAAACATCCATTAGAAAAGATAAGCTGAGCTGACACTCTCTTTCAGAGGTGATAAAAATTCTTCTAATGCAATCATTTTGTTCTTTAAACCCTGCTGAACCACCACCCAGTCCTCCTGAGCATGAGTGGGTCATGACATGCCCCATAGAGAAAGCTCATGGCAGACATGTGTCATATGGACACACATCACAGGAGTTCACAGTTAACAAACTGTTAATAAATCAGCTTAGATGTCCTTGAACAGAAGCACACACAAAGCAAAGCTGTTCGTTGATCTGTTGATTAACGTTATTTGACTGGAGCCTCGAGGGAACCCAGCTTTGAATCTCCCCCGAAACAAGCGCTTGGAATTTGCTGACTTGGCATTTGGGGTCACTCCTGTCTCCATACAGCTGTGAGTGCTGGCAGCTGACTGATCCCAACAGATCCACTCTAGTCAGATGCTCAAAATAGCTTCGTACTCATGGTCCCCCAACGACATAAACTGGAGCATTTGTAGTAGCTTCCTGTGTAATAGCCTTCAAGTAAAATCTCCTGATAGTCCATCAGCAATAAAATACGATTGCTATATTCCCAGTAAGAAGGAATAAACAAGACCTCTCATTACATGAAGGAAGTGGGTCACTGGAAGTGGGTCCTTGGGAGTGGCTCTCTCTCTCTCTCTCTCTCTCTCTCTCTCTCTCTCTCTCTTGCTTTCTCTCTCTCCTTCCTGTCTGCCATGATGTGAGTTACTACACCTACCTGTGCCCTCCTCATCAGCACAGACTCAGCCCTTTGAAATCTTGTTTTTCCTAATCTTGTAGATGTTCCTTAGTAAAGCTGCTGAGCCAAACAGATATGGATGATTTGAACTCATTTACAGGACATTCAAGAACAGGACAAAACCAAGCTGTGGTGCTAAGCAGGGTGCTTACCGTGTGTGTGTGTGTGTGTGTGTGTGTGTGTGTGTGTGTGTGTTATGTATGCAGGTGTGTGTGTGTGTGTGTGTGTGTGTGTGTGGTATGTATGCAGGTGTGTGTGGTGTGTATATGGTGTGTGTGTGGAAGGTGTGTGTGTGTGTTATGTATGCAGGTGTGTGTGGTGTGTATATGGTGTGTATGTGTGGAAGGTGTGTGTTATGTGTGTGTGTGTGGTGTGTATATGTATGTGTGTTGTATGTGTGTTGTATGTGTGTGTTGTGTGTGTGGCATGAACGTGGCAGAGAGGGCGGGGGTCCCTTACTGAAGAGAGGTAGGCAGGCTTTGTGGCAGCTGAAGAAGCACTGACTCATAACTGAAGGATGGACAGACAGCCAGATGGTCCTGTGGCTTGAGTGAGGAAAAGGCCCCAGTGCCCTGGGATTTTAATGCTGGCTCCCTCCCTGGTGACGCTGCTTGGGAAGCTTGTCCATCCTTTATGAGGTGGGGACTCACTGGAGGAAGCTTTCAGGTTTTATAGCCCCAAGTCATGCTCTCCATTCTTCCCTGACAGCTGACACAACATGGCGACCCAGCCTCCTGCTGCATATCTTCTCCATGGTGATGGACAGTTGTAGAGAGCCGCTCTGAGCACTGACAGCATTAACCATTTAGAAATGGCGCTGGCATCCAGCATTCTCTCATATGATCCTTGGAATGTGCTTTGTCCTGGGGTAAAAGCGCGCGAGTCACAGAGCCCATGCCCGGGGCGATTTGGGTTTATGGCTTTGCAGCCAATCCTATGGGAACATGCTGCCCAGGGCTACCTCAGGGGATATAAGGCCGAGCCCTCCGGGGGCTTGCTCTCTCTCTCTCTCTCTCTCTCTCTCTCTCTCGCTCTCTCTCTCGCTCTCTCTCTCTCTTGCTTTCTTCCTCTCTCTCTTTCCTTCCCTCTTTTAGATTATATTCAATAATAAAGGGATGCCACAGACGTTTCCTTCAGTGTCAGCGTGAATTCTTGCGGGCAAGAAAAAACGCGTTCCACAGACAGTAGCCACTCTGAAACAACAGGCCGGAATAAACCACTCTCACTTAAATTGCTTAGGTCAGGTGTTTTGTGTCAGCAACATGGAGTAACTAAGTTACATGGACCCTCAATGCTTTAGCAATGAAGTCAGCAAGCACTTGCAGATGGTACTTTCCTCACCTGAGACATTGTTTCAGAGCCTGAGGTTCTCATTGTAAACACCTCTTGGGTGGTCCGTTTGCTGTTGAACAATGTCAGCCTTTACTCTAGAAAGTATGTCCTCAGTGTCAGGGAGAAAAGTAGAATTCTCCCCTATCCCTCTGCCTCCACTCACTGGCTGAGCTCCTGTAATAAAAGACAAGCCAGTAAGGGCGAAACAAACAGGCATCACACAGTGCACACAAACAGAGGAACGATCCCCAGAGAATGAGCAGTTCTCAAAGTGTGGCTTAGAACTTGACTTTGTGTGGAGAACAGATGAGCTGGAGGGAAGGACCCCATGGTGGCTTGGATAGGTTTGGCCCCATACACTCCTGCGTTTTGAATGCTTGGCCCTTAAGGCATGGCACTATTAGGATGTTTGGCCTTGTTGGAGGAAGTGTGTCACTGTGGGGTGGGCTTTGAGGTCTTCTAAACTCAAGTTAAGGCCAGTGTGGGACAGTCTCCTCCTGGCTGACTTTGGATCAAGATGTAGAACTCTCAGCTCCTTCTCCAGCCACGTGTCTGCCAGACCCTTGTGTACTTCCCACCATGACGATAATGGACTGAACCCCTGAAACTGTTAAGTCAGCCCCAATTAAATGTTTTCCTTTATAAGAGTTGCCTTTGTCATGGTGTCTCTTCACAGCTGGAAACCTTAAGGAAGACAACTCCAGATCTCTAAGGGTGGCCTGTGTGGGAGGCAAATCAAGGAGGCAGGCAGGTTAGTGACGCTTGTTCAGCAGAATGTCCTGGCACTGTCCTCAGGCTCGGGGTGGTCTGGGGCTGCTTCCACACTCGGCCTTTGTTCTTACTAATAGGAGGGCAGCAGGGCCCACTTTTATAAATATCTGTCCTGCTGTCAGGAGAATCTGTCCCCTGGCAGGAGAATGAGAACACAGAGTTTTACAGTTTTGATTCTTTGAGAATTTCATATATGTATATAATGTATTCTGACCACTACAGTCCCCATATTCCTCTAACTAGTACCTAACCATCCCCATCTGAGCTTCATATTCTTTCTTTTCTCTCTCTCTCTCTCTCTCTCTCTTTCTCTCTTTCATCATGCCATCTGTACAGCCACACACAGGAGCATGGACAACCTATAAGTTGCAATATCTCCCCCTCAAAAAAAAAAAAAAAACCCATCTAGCATTCCTGCAGTAGCCATCAACTGCTAATAGCCAGAGTATCCTCTGGCTTCATCTGCAGGTTACATAGCTGCTGTTAGCTCATGACAGGTCCAGAAGATGGAATTTCACAGCCTTCCTCCCATCCTATGGCATTTTAGAGTCTTTCTGCTGCGCTCTGTGTGTGTGTGTGTGTGTGTGTGTGTGTGTGTGTGTGTGTGCATGTGAGTGTGTGTCATCTGGGTGTGTATGTGTAGGGAACAACTTTGGAGAGTCAATTCTCTCTTTTCATCATGTGGGTCCCAGGGATGACACTTAGGCATCAGACTTTGTGGAAGGTGTCCTTACCTTGAGGTGGGGCTGTCTTTCCACCCCCAGAGGTTTTCTTGAATTCACTTCTCTCCGACACCAGCCAGTAATGCATTGGACTAACTTCTCTGAACATTTCATAGCAGATGTGGTCTTGGAAAACGGACACTCTTCCTAGAAAGAGTTTACACTGTAAGCTCTGCACATCTGTGCTGGCTGGTTGGTTCTGTGTGTCAACTTGACACAAGCTGGAGTTATCACAGAGAAAGGAGCCTCCCTTGAGGAAATGCCTCCATGAGATCCAGCTGTAAGGCATTTTCTCAATTAGTGATCAAGGGGGGAGGGCCCATTGTGGGTGGTGCCATCCCCTAGGCTGTTAGTCCTGGGTTCTATAAGAAAGCAAGCTGAGAAAGCCAGGGGAAGCAAGGCAGTAGGGAACATTTCCTCCATGGCCTCTGCATCAGCTCCTGCTTCCTGACCTGTTTGAGTTCCAGTCCTGACTTCCTTTGGTGATGAATAGCAATGTGGAAGTGTAAGCTGAATAAACCCTTTCCTCCCCATCTTGCTTCTTGGTCATGATGTTTGTGCAGGAATAAAAACCCTAAGACAGCATCTTCCATCACAGATGGACCTGTCACTGGACACCATGGGCTGGGGGATGGGGGGCAAAGCAGGTGACATGCTTAACTATTTCCTGTGGGAATAGTTTCTCTTCGCTCCTTCCTGAGAAGAAGCAGTCTACAGTCCACATTCAGCTTCTGTGGTGCATGAGGGTGGCAGCACATGAGTGGGAACCTTCAGCTTCTTGTTGGATAGAGTACGGTTGCAGGGCTAAGAGGTAGAGCTAAGTAATCCCACCCAGCAGCCAATGAATAAAAAAAAAATACTAAACTGATCTCCCCCTTGAGTAGCTCTTCTCAGAGCCCCAAAGCACAGCACAGAAGATTCTTAGGCATGAAAACTAATATGTTCACTATGTCAGCCCTGAGTTTCTCTGCTTCAGTTGGTTCCAGACCCACTGCTGGGAGCAGGGCTTTTGAGGACAACAGTTTTTCCCGTGTTTCTCAGTCACATGTGTAAGTGCACCAGACAGAATCTGACATCAGGTCTATGGACACTCCCCAAATAAGGGAGATGCTAAGATAACCACTCTACCCTGAGAGGAGCTCCAATCAGCACCCTGCCAGGAAGGCAGATGCTGGGAGCCCAGGGCTGGCCACCAGCCCAGTTTCCCGAATTTTCCTGCGGCCAACTCTGGCAGAGCTTGTATTTGATATCCCATGGAGACACAGCCATTTACCTGATGTCCAGCAAGGCTCCTCTGCCCACCCAGGGACAGAACCAACTGAGTCAAAGTTGATTTTGAGCTCCATGATTCTCAAGATGGACTATGGTGGGCTCGCAGACCCTTGAAAACTTCTATGTGGTGGAGAAAGTTCTATGTAGTCTTGGAGTGAATGCGGGGTTGCAAGGCAGCTGTCTGTCAGTGCCAGCTCTGTGGCACAGAGCTGTAGATAGCAATCACTACACTCAGTTAGCCCCGCCCCCAATCGTAGAGCTTCATCTACACACATGCCAGAGGTGCCCACACTTCCTCACATACACTTCTGCTCTCAGGAGAGTCTACTGTGTAGAGCTTGCTTGGTCACTGTGGCGCCTCACACTTCCTGGAGACTTCTATTAAGCATCTCTAGCCCCAAGGGTAACGGTTCCATTCTCCCCCGACACCCTCACTCTCTCTTTCTCCTCTTGCTGGTCTTCGAATGTCTGCTCAGCTTCCGCTACTCCAGCCTGCCTCCCCACCTCCTCGGTTCCTCGGTAATTAATGAGTTGGATAAAGTTCCAGCATGTGTTTATTTTATGTTGTCATAAAGGCGCTTTATGGTCTTAATGTTTTGAAAGCTACCTGTGGGCACTGAAAATCAGAGATAAATATTTTCAGGCCAGGGCAGAGCCAGACATAAGCATACACTGAAGGCTCCAGGCCCTCATGGGTTGGGCCCTGGAGTTGATATACACGGTGAACCTACAGGCTAGAAACCCAGCCCTCTCACATATACCCAGAGACGCAAGGGAAATAAAAAAGGAGGTTTCAGCTTTTCCCATCAAGGACCTGTTTGTATAAAAATCACCTCCAGTCCTCGCTGTCTATTCCCGAATTCATGGCACATCAATATTCCTGGAGCAATTTGGGTGCTAATTTACAGCGACAGGACATTAGCTGCACATGCTCGAAGCATACGGCCGTGTCCCTTTCCATACCAAGGTGCCAATTAATTTTGAACACTCATTCCCAGGTACCTTGATTTACACAGAAATCCGTATGTATAGAAGAGTAATGGGGTAAGGGGAGACTGATCGGAGGTTCAAGTGTGCCGCCTTGTTTAAGAAAGTCATGAGGTTATTTGTAACCCTCGTGGGGACGTGCCGTAAATGTGATTTGTGTGTGTGTGTTGTTATTACTGTTGTAGATGCCTCTGGAATCTCAAAGCAGGGCTTCACCCACCACTTCACGATTGAGTGATGTTACGGTTGAATGTGAAAAGTCCTTGTCCTCTACAGGCTCCTGCGCTAGAACTCTTGGGCTCCAGCTGGGGGCGCTGTTTTGGAAGGCTCCAGCTAGGGGCGCTGTTTTGGAAGGCTCCAGCTGGGGGCACTGTTTTGGAAGGTTCCAGCTGGGGTGCTGTTTTGGAAGGCTCCAGCTGGGGGCACTGTTTTGGAAGATTCTAGCTACGAGGTGGAGCTGAGCTGTGAGAAGCACACTGTAAGGAGTGGGCCTGGAGGGTTAGAGCTTGACGTCGCTTCCTGTCCCATCTCTACCTCCTTGTCTTCCTAGAAGTGAGTGAGCAGCCTCATGCCTCTGCTGCCACAGTCAAGGGCCACTCTGGTTCCCCCACTCTGCCTTTCCACCACCACGATGGAAACAGTGAACCACAGTGAACCCATCCTCTCGGATCACGGATAGAAACCAGCACTCACGGTAAAGACCTTTAGGTTCTCAGGCCCGGAAGTGGCACACTCGTTGTTTTGCCCAACTTTTCAGTGTCCCGATGCTGGTTAACGTTCCTAGGTCACCATTGTATGAACACTGACTCCTAACAGGAAGCCCTCTTCCTCTGTCTATTTTATCCGTCTCTTTGTTGTTCTTACTGTGAATCCCAAGTCCCTGAGAGGGACTCCATGAAAGAAAGTCAGATGTCTGATCTATAGTGAGACCCCAATACACAGTACCCTTAAGTCACTGCCCTTGCGCACTGTTCTGATCACTGCACCCAGAGATACCGGGGTTTGGGGAGGACTGGGAGAGGGCACTCCACTGATATACCATTTGCCTTGCAAGCAAGAGGACCTGAGTTCGAATCAGCTCATGTTAAAAAGCAAATCTGTGCATGGTGAGGTGACATCTGCTGTAATCTCAGAGGGTAAATGGAGAGACCTGAGTTTTTGTGCCTCACTGGGCAGCCAGCCTGGTCAAACCAGCAAGATTCTAGGAGCAATGTAGCATTGTCTCAAAGCCTATGGAGAACAGCAGGGAAAGACAGGCAAATTGACATCTGACCTTCACATGCAGCGTGTACATGCGTGAACACACAGACTCAGCCAGGGAGACAAGCCTGTGGTCCACCCCAAGCCTCCGTACGACAGCCAAGTCCCCAGTCACCTTTGCAAGGGCACCTCACTCCCTCCTCTGCATCTCAGTTCCTATCTGTTCTTCCCAAGGCATCTCTCCCTTCACAGCCTATAATGGCACCTTGGAGCTGCCCCAGGCTTGCACCAGCGCACCCAATCTGCTGCATTCAGTCGGGACAAAATATCATTATACATGAGCTGCACCAAGGAAGATGCAGGGAGATGTTCTCCAGAAACACATCGGTCACGGTCCATTTAATGCCAGGGAAGAGCGTATGAAGGCGCTGTGATTATAATTACTGCTTTGGATGCTTCCCTACCACTCTATGCAAAATCTGTAAGTCCCTTGGCAAAATGGCAGAACATGGGAAAGACACCTACTTCTCTTGAGCTTACAGCAGGAAAACAAAACTCACAAAACAAACAAAAAGCAAGAAAACAAAACAACACCCCCCCCCCCCCCCCGCCTTTGCCATCTGCAGCTCTGGCCCTTGTCCCCAGCGGTTGCTCCCTGCGTTGGGATAATCCAGCCCAGGAGGATGGGCGGGGTTTTGGATGGCCACTGAGACAGGAGATGGAGCCAGAGGTTATCACCCAGGAGTGTTCAGGAAGGTTTCAGCTTCCACGTGGAACTTTACCTGCTCCTTGTGAAGTAACATCACGTGGGCTGAGGCAACGTCATGTGGGCTGTTTTCTCTCATCTCAGCTTTATTTGGCATGAATTGTGTCTACCCCAAACAAAAGAAAAAACAAACTAAAAAGCTGAAGGAATTATGGTCTCAGAATGTGACCCTCCTCAAAATCAAGGTGTTTATAGACAGAGCACATCAAAATGGGGGCATGATGCAGTAGGCCCAATCCTAACAGAAGCGAAAATACAGACACACACAGAGGGCACACAGAGGGAGTCCAGAGAGAAGCCTGGGAGAAGATGGGGGCAGAAGATTGGGATGGCCTCGGTACCCAAGGCTCTTGTCACAGGCAGATGAGAGCCTGAGTTCATAACCCAAGAAAAGCAGCCACAGTAACTCATCTCTTCTAACCCCAGCATCCCCGTGGTGAGATGGAGACAGGAGAATGACCAAAGTCAAGAGATTCAGCCCTCAGCAAGGTGGAAGATGACTAAAATTCAAAGTTGTCCTTTGTCTTTCACGTGTGTGACACAGCAAGAACATGCCTACACTCACAGGAACACACACTCACACCATACACATGACATACACACACCATATACACCCCCCCCCCACACACACACCATATACAACGTAAACACACATAACACACAGACATCATACACAGACACCAGATATATACCACACACACACACAAACACCATAAACAACACACACATATAACATCATACACAGAAATCATATATACACCACATACACACACACACACACACACACACACACACACACTATACAACGCACACACATCATACACATATATATCATACATACACACTATCTACACGTACACATCCTATCAATAGATACAAACACATAGTCTCTCACCCATTAGATATAAAAGCAAGAGATGCATGAGCTTTCACAAAACCCGAGGACAGAAAAGAATTGCAGCAGACATCAGAGCCTGGAAGGAGAGATGGAATTGTTATCCATCTTAGTTAGGGTTTCTGCTGCTATGATGAAACACCACGACCAAAACAACTTGGGGAAGGAAAGGGTTAATTCAGCTTACACTTCCACATTGCTGTTCATCACTGAAGGAAGTCAGGACAGGAACTCAAACAGGGCAGGAACCTGGAGGAAGGAGCTGATGCAGAGGCCATGGAGGTATGTTGCTTACTGGCTTGCTTCTCATGGTTTCTTACAGAGCAAGGGGCCCATGGATGGCACCACCCACAATGGGCTAGACCCTCCCCCACTGACTGCTAACTAAGAAAATGCCCTACAGCTAAATCTAATGAAGTTTTTTTTTTTTTTCTCAACTGAGTTGCCCTCCATCCAGATGACTAGTTTTTCAAGTTGACATAAAACTATCCAGCACAGTGTCCTCTTCCACCCCGAGATGGAGCCCCTAGTCATGCCTTCATCTTAGGCTCTGGTCTCTGGAACTCTGGGAGAATAAATTCCTGTTAATCAAGCGACCCATCCCGGTGCCCATTATGGAATCTGAGAACTGACAAGAAAAACCCCACCTAAAGAGACGTGCAAGGGGACTTTCCTCGAAGCCCATGATGTGTTTGGTTATTGCAATGCATAGCTGTGTTTGTCTACAAAATCACCTCCTTGCCACTCTGTCCTACAGGTTAAAGCAAATGGCTCCTCACCTGGACACAGCGGGCCCTGAGTTTGGAAAGCTCTGGCCCTGCTTGCTCATCTACACCAATCAAGTTTGGCTCTGATCTGAGCATGGACAGCACCAGCCACACTTGGTCGCTGCCCATACAGAGTGACAGCTACCAGATGTCTCTGGAATTCTCACCATCCCTCCTTGGATGAGTCTTCCTCAGAGGTGCCATCTTTCTCCCTGACCAGCCCCTTCAGACCCCCAAGCTGGTTTTTACCTTATTTCTGAGGAAAGGATGGTTGTGGGCCAGAGCCCCTCTCTACAGGCTGGCTGAAATTACAAGGTCTACACTGGCTGACAGTGACTCCGAGTCATCTCTAATGTCACTGTAGTCCTGTCCACATGCCACCAAATCAGTGACAATCACCACAGTGAGCAGCAGAGAGGGTGGTGGCTAAACTCCTAGAAAAATATTTGCCTGCTTCCAGAAAAGACCCCTTTATCATCCAGCCCTCTTCACACCATTTACCCTGAATTCACAATCTCTCAGGCCCCAGGCATTGGGAATCAACCTGTGGGTCTGTCTACCACTTCTGTTCTTGCCAAGAACACGTCTTTCCTTGGTGATCAATAGGCACAACTTCTTATCCTTGCCTCCATGATTCCAACATATAAAAGGGACTCAGCTTGTGGGGGGGGGGGTCAGAATTTGAAAGCACAGTGGGAGATAGAAGCTTATATGCCCGAGATGGTTGGGAAGGGAAGGAGGGGAGGGCCCTGACAACCTCAGGTGAGCTTCCTACCAGAAACCTTTCCTGTGTGGTTGGAGAGGAGAAGAGAGAGATGGGGATGGTCAGAGAGAGCATAGGCCACTTCTGTACGCTGTTCTCAGGAGTCAGATGCCTGGCTTGGGTATTCATTTTTGAGCCTCAGCATACGCTTTTATTCCAGTCTTTCTAGGTGTCTGACCACCAACAGCCTCTCCCACAGTCCCGTGATTATTCTCACATCAACCGGCTTGCCTGTGCTGGTCAGTTCTCTTCACTATGAACAACACCTAGAGTGAACAGCTTAAGAGGAGTGGGGGATTTTAGCACACTGTGTCAGAGGTTCTGTCCATGGGGCAGGGAAAGCTAGGTGGAGTAGAACCATTTAACTGATGTTGGCCAGGGTAAGCTTCAAGTGAACACTGGGAACTGGATATCGCCCTCATAAACTTACCTTGAGGACCCATCTACTCCAGCTGGATCCCTCTTCCTAAAGTTTCTGCTGCCTTCAAAAATGTCACCATCACTTGGGGTCCAGGGGACCAGCCCAGAAGTCTATGGGGCATCATGCACCAGACAACGGTGCCCCATCCAGCTCAAGGAAGGCTTCCTTCAACACTCCCTGTGCCCCACCTTCTCCCAACATCTGTAAAGAATTCCTGAACCCACAGGATGGAGAAGAAAGAGCAGCAAGCACCCCTCCCCCATGACCCTCAAACTCTCATCGAGGAGGTTCTGTTTCTGATCAAAGCAAACCATCTCCATCCGTGGCTAAAGCCACGAGACTGGAAGAGAAATTCATACCCACAAGGAATGGACAATCCCTGTCCTTGTACAGGAAGAGGAGGCTGGCCAACTCACTGGAGCTCTCAAAGGGACAGGCACCTTGGCTAAGTCTGCAGGACAAGGCGTCCCCAGGTCTGAGGTGCCCTTCCTGGACACCCTGTCCTATGGGTCTTTCTTATGTAAACCCTGTTCTATTCATAGAGGTGGGAAGTTTAAACAGCCCCTTATGTCCTGTTTTAGTCAGGGTTTTACTGCTGTGAACAGACACCATGACCAAGGCAACTCTTATAAGGACAACATTTAATTGGGGCTGGCTTACAGGTTCAGAGGTTCAGCCCATTATCGTCAAGGCAGGAACATGGCAGCATCCAGGCAGGCATGGTGCAGGAGGAGCTGAGAGTTCTGCATCTTCATCTGAAGGTTGCTAGCAGAAGACTGGCTTCTAGAAAGCTAGGATGAGGGTCTTAAAGCCCACGCCCATAGTGACACACCTACTCCAACAGGGCCATACCTACTAATAGTACCACTCCCTGAGATGAGAATATACAAACCATCACAGGTCCCCTGTAGAACCCTATTGTCTTTCAGTATTATCTCCCATACATACATACCTGTGCAATTAAATTCAGTTCATTTTTCTTCGGTTTTTATTTTTACATCATCTTGGAAATCTATCCCATATTCATGGGCTTTTTAACTTTTATCTTTAACTGACATGTATCAGTGTGTGTGTTTACCAGGTGCCATGCAATATTTTGATACATGTATATCAAAATCAGGATAAACATCATCTCTGTCACTTCAGATATCCATCATTTGTTTTGTGTCTGGGACTTCCCTAGTTAGCTTTAATTACCAACATGCGACAGCCTAGAGTCATCTGAGAGGAGAAGCCCCAATTAAGCAATTTCCCAGATTAAGATTGCCCTGTTGACCTGACTGTCAGGGATTGACTTTGTTAACTGATGTAGGAGGGTCATGCCCACCGTGGGAGGCACCATTCCCTGGGCACATGGTCCTGAGTCATACAAGTAAAGGAGCTGAGCACAAGCCCGTGAGCAAGAAGCAGATGTCCTCTGTGGTCTTTGCACCAAACTCCTATTTATATGAGTTCCTGCCCTGTGTTCTCTCAATGATCACCTGTGGCCTAGATGTGTCAGCCATATTAGCCATTTCTGCCCCTAAATTGCTTTTAGTTATGGTGTTTGACCACAGTAGCAGAATAAAGTTAGAACATTCAAAATCCCCTCATCAAGGGAGGGTGTGTGTGTGTTGTGTATGGTGTGTGTGTGTTGTGTATGGTGTATGTGTGTGTGTGTTGTATTGTGTCTGTGTATGATGTTTGTGTGTGTGGTGTGTGTATATGGTGTCTATATATGATGTGTATGTGGTGTGTGTGTATGGTATGTGTATACATGTGTGTATGGTGTTTGTGTATGATGTATGTATGTGTAGTGTGTGTGTGCATGTGTATGTGTGTATGTTGTCAGTGCATGATGTATATGTGTGAGCATTGTATACGGTGTCTGTGTATGATGTATGTGTGTGTGGTGTGTGTGTATGGTGTCTGTGTATGATGTATGTGTGTGTGGTGTTATATGTGTGGTATTGTATATTATGTATATTATGTCTCTGTGTGTGGTGTGTGTGTATGGTATGTGTGTACAAGGTGTGTGTGTGTGTATGTGTGTGTGTGTGTGTGTGTGTGTATGTATGTATGTATGTGTGCGTGTACATGTGCATCTATGTACAAGTGCACATGCACATGCCTGTGACCAGAGGAAGAGGTCAAGCATATTTCTCAATCATTCTCTACTCTTTTTTTTTTTTTTTGAGGCAGAGTCTCTGACCCTGGAACTCACTGACTTGGTTAAACTGACTGGCTAACAAGCTCCTTCCATCCCTCCCCCACTGCTGCGATTACAGGGTATGCCACAGAACCTGACTTTTACCAGAGTGCTGAGGATCTCATCTCAAGTTCTCGTGTTTGTACAGCCAGCACTTCATAGACTAAGCTTAAGGGGTGGAAAGCCACCTCCCCGACTCCTCTTCTAGCTGTCTTAAAATATACATTACATTTTTGCAGGCCGTGCTTAGCCTGTGGTACAGTAGACCCCTAGATTTGATTTCTCCAATGTAATGTCTTCAGCCCTGTGCCTCCCTATCTATCCAAACTTTCCCCCACCTTTCTCTTTCCCAGCCTCTCTTGACCTCTGTTTCAAAATATCTCAGCTAAAGGATACAGTAGAAAATTATATTCCTCCATTATACTATTCTTGTGGTTAACATAGAGTGCTACTCAAAGATTATTGCCAAAATAAATCAATTTCTTAATAGAAATTCAGAGCTGTATAAAGGTCTTCAGAGAGTAACTACAGTGGGAAGGAGAGGAAGTGCCCTCCCTGCATTAGTCAGAATCCTCCTCGCTGTGTGCAAACAGCAGAGAAAGCACGAGGTCGAGGTCGGAGGGAGCGTTCCTTAGGCTCACAGTCACAGCCCGTGAGAGTGGGGAGGGGGTGGAACAGGGAGGCGTGGGCGTGGGGGTGAAGAGGGAGGGAAGAGAGAGAAAGAAAGACAGACAGAGACAGGCAGACAGAGACAGATACACAGACACAGAGATAGAGAGATAGACAGAGAGACAGAAGCAGACAGACAGACAGAGACAGGGAAATAGAGGACTAGAGACACACAGAGACAGACAGACAAATAGACAGAGACAGAAACAGACAGATAGACAGAGACAGAGAGACAGAGACAGAAACAGAGACAGAGACAGAGACAGAGACAGGCAGGCAGACAGGCAGCCAGTCAGCCAGAGGCAGAGACAAAGACAGACAGAAACAGAGAAATGGAGACAGACACAGAGACAGACAGACATAGAGAGACAGAGACAGAGACAGAGACAGAAAGAAATAGGGAAACAGAGAGACAGAGACACACAGACAGACAGACAGACAGACAGACAGAAATAGGGAAACAGAGAGACAGACAGACAGACAGACAGACAGACAGAATGCCTGCCCTAGTAGGCTTCCTCCTCCTGCTTCCATTCCATCCAATCAGCCCTGGCTTAAGGGATGGCATCTCCACACCCACTTTCAGGGTAGGTCCAGTTAGTCATCTCTGAAAACTTCCTGCAGACACCTCAAGCAGTGCGTAAGTCAGGACTCAGTTTAACCATGGAGCCACAGGGCTCAGTTTACCCA
The DNA here is from genome assembly GCA_902729485.2 of Mus minutoides. Classification (NCBI taxonomy): domain Eukaryota; kingdom Metazoa; phylum Chordata; class Mammalia; order Rodentia; family Muridae; genus Mus; species Mus minutoides. The sequence continues at coordinate 439,549 of LR750374.1, read as the reverse complement.
TGGAGCCACAGGGCTCAGTTTAACCATGGAGCCACAGGGCTCCATGGGTAGAAAGGAAGGTTTACTGAGAATAAAGCTGCTGAGGGCATCTCTCTGCATGGAGGGCTGGGGCAAAGTGGTAGAAAAGCAAGAGAGTTTTAGGAGAGTCTGCAGGGTGGGTCTCTGAGCTGAGGCAGGTTGTTCAGATTGACTGAGAGCTAGACAGCCTTGCCGCAGGTAGTTGAGGTCAGCTAAGGGATGTTCCTGGTGATCTGAAACCCGCCTGTGAGCTCTGTTACTCAATAACAGTCCTATTTTACCCAGCCGGAGTCCTTTATTTAGGGCACTGCCACTCAGGGGGCCACTTTGGAGGTAACACAGCGTGCGTCTCTAATCTCAGAGGTACTCCCCACTCCTATCAAGGTAGCAATCAATACTGAACGTCAGTTGCAACCTAGGAACCACAATAGACACCAGGATGGATGCCAGAGCTGTTGGTAAAACATTCCCCACTGTCCTCAAAGCTCAGATGCCTCCGAGTTGACCTCTGTGAGCCTGTATGGAGCCTCTTCCCGATGTTGACTTTAACCTCCATCCTTTCTCTGTGTTACCCTGGGCACAGAGGCTCTGTCTACTCTGTTGAATCCTTTAAGCAAAGGGTTTAAGTTATGTTTAAAGTTTTAATTACCATGCTAAGGGTAGAACAAAAATGCCTGTAACCTGGAAGCCCCAATGACAAGCAACTTCCTGGAATACTGGGGGGTGTTGTTCAGTAAGCCACATGTTCCACTTCAGTAGACAAGGCTGGCTGCTCCAACTGCACATGTGTGCTTGATCACATGTAGGCAGGAGGTATGTCAGGATCTATGCTTGCCCCTGGCTGGACAAAGGCAGAATTGCATGGGCTTGTGGGGTTTACTTTTATATGTACCCAACTAATGTAATTTGGCGTTATTCTCTAAGAATCTTAAGTATGGATTCCAGAGACAGAGAGACAGACAGAGACAAACAGAGACAGAGACAGATATACAAACAGACAGATAGAAACAGGGAAACAGAGAGAGGGAGAAAGATAAAGAGATACACAGAGACAGACACAGACACAGACAGGCATACACAGAGTGAGACATACATATATATAAACATACATACATACATACATACATACATACATACATACATACATACATACAGTCTGCCCTAGTGGGCTTCCTCCTCCTCCTTTCTCCTTCTGGACTAGGGCCATGTCCATTTTCTTGACCAGTAAACCTTGCTTCAAATTTGGCTCAGAAATTGTGGTAATGGTTTCATTCTTGCCCGGTGGGATTAACAGAAACCATCCAAACAGACGGAGAGTTAAGGAGCCCTGGGCCTGACAGTTGAATTTCAGAGGGAAGAGTGGGCTGTGGGCTGTGGGCTGTGGGCTGTGGGTTTCCTCTCAATTCTGCACGTCCTTACTCTGGGTATCTTGCTCTCAGACAGGTCTGTCCCTCTCTGTTTCCGTGTCTCTGCCTTCCTGGTATCTCTATTTCCTTTCCTCTTTAAACCGTCCTTGCAGGGAAGGAAGAACATAGCCGGGTAGAGGGGAGAAAGAAGGAGGCTGCTCCAGGTCTAAAGATAAATGCGTTAGAGACTTGGTCTTCACTTTGCCTGGAAACACTAGCCTGTGCTCGAGCAGCCTTGTCTCATCCAGGACCCTGAGTCCGTCCGTGCTCCCAGCAAGAGGCACAGTGAGATCGTCTTGGGCTGGCTGACCCTCTGCGGCAGCGGCTGACTTGAGTGGTGGGTGAAGTGGAGCCTCCCTCACCAGAACAGCAGAATCTGCATTTCATCATCTCCATCTCATAGCCTCGTTAACTCCAGATTCATTTTGGGGGAAAAATCTGTCTTATAATATGAAATTAATGTCATACCATTTCCTGGGAGTTCTCTTCTGTCGTTAAAGAGTTTTCTGAAGTCTTAGGAAAAAAATATCCACAGGCCTGAGGTCTGCTCCCTCTTGGCCTAGCAGAGTGTCTCTGGGGAGAGTCACAGTTCTGACAATGCCACCTGGAGAAGGCTGAGAAGCCAACCTGACACCATGCAAAGCACATAGAGCTGGGGTCAATCACTTTGTCACACAGGCTAGCCCTCCCTAGAACAGGAGACCCCTGCCAAGTCTGTGCCACCTCACCCAGAAATGTAGAAGCCACCGTATCTATGTCCCCAGCATGGCACAGTCGTGGCCTCTGGCCAGGATCCCAATGGTTGTTGGTAGGTGATTTTCTGAGCACGCTTTCATAGCAACGGGTGTGGATTGTACAAGAAGACTGGTGCTGTGGAAAGTCTCTGTCTCACTCTGTGTGTGTGTCTGTCTGTCTGTCTCTCTGTCTGTGAGTCCCCTCACGTCTTTCAGGACAGATTCTATGTGTCAGCTCTCAGAACATCTGGACGCACTTCCCTTGCAGAGGCTGAGCAGCCCCCCCCCCCAGCCTTAGCATGTGGGGAGGAGGGGGAGCTGCAGTCACTGCTGTATTTGGTGAGGAGTGCCAGTCCTTTCCTGACAGGTTAATTAATATTCATTATTCAACAGGGGAGAAAATGCTGAGTTGTTTATGGTTGGTTCATTAGTTTTAGCCAAATAAAGGATAAACATAATTACTTTCATAAACTACCATGACAGCATCTAGCAACTATGGGGTCGGAATGGATGCCCTGGGTGGGGGTCCCTGAATGAGACCCTGGGTTCTTAGAGCCTCCTGGTAACCGCTTCCCAAATATCTCCATCTTGGGTTCCTGCTCCTCCTATTCCATTCTCTATGGCACACTTTTCAGCACCAATAATTCCACATGGCTCTTGCTTCTTTATTTCTTTATGTGTGTGTTGAATTCTGCCTCACCAAAACACCACACACACACACAAACACAGTTGGACCCACCTTAAGCAATGCTACAGGAATGGGGGGAATAATTATCCCTTTAACGAGAGAGACAGAGACACAGAGAGAGAGCTGATGGCCAAATGCCTTAAACAAGGCACCCAGCAGCAGAACCCCCCCGCCACCAGCTCGTTCATTGAGCCCTGAAAGACCCCAGCTGGCAGAGCAGTCCCCATACCCACCCTCCTTTCCCAGAGTCAGTGATGCCTGAGTGTCCACCCAAGCCGAGCTCCCACTGGCCTCTTATCTGAGCCATGTTTACAATCCTAGTGCTGTACTGGGGCAGGTGTGGATCCTTCCCAACGATGTTTTGTTAACACACTGTAAACTGCTTTCTCCATGGCTCCCTCCAGATCAGTGTTGTTTGTGCCAGAGTTGCTATCATGTGTGCACACATGGTATGCACACACTCTGAACACATTTGGCATATATGGAGTATTTCGTTCACACATGTCTTCCAGCAACAGGCCCTCCCTTCTAATCCACCATTCTGTCGAATGTCTCCCTGGAGTGTTAACCTGCCTCTCCTAACTACTTCATTCTAAGGGATGAGAAGAACACCCTCTTATTTCTCTCCCAGAATTCACTTCTTCATCCCATCCGCTATACAGGCTTCTGGTTTTGTTTTATCAGCAAAGTTTCCCCAAATTCCTGAGCATCTGCTGACCTGGGTCACTAGATAAGGTTTCTTCAACACAAACTGCCCTTGCCTGACTGTGCCCCAACCAGCCTGCTGCATTATCTGTGCATGACCCAGTGATGCTCAGCCATGAACCCATCTGGGATGCTGACCCCCACACTCTGCTGTCACAGTAAAGTAGAAAGACATGACATTGTCTCCTCCCTGAAGAGTGAATCTACCAGGTCAGGCCAGCTACCTAGACAGGGGACCAGCCCTGGGAGGTGAACTCATATCCACCTTAAGTTGTGCTAAAGGGATGGGAGGAATAATATCCCTTTAATAAGATAGTGTGTTCTTTCCCAGAAGCTCTGCCCAGTACCATAGTCTCTACAAGACATTTTTGTAGCTCCCCTTGGGTCTGTCCACCTTCTTACATCTTTGCTTCTTCCCCACAGCCACTCAGTTTCATAGCTGCTCTGCTCACAGGCTTTCCTTTAAACTCTAATAAAATTGTCATCGGGTTTCCTTTTTCAGTCTGTTCTTAAAATCTTTCATCAATAAGACCAAGAACCCTAAGAGGGGACCCAGATTCCCCCAGTAACAGCTGGGGACTCTAGCAACCAGTGACACCTCCCCCCTCCAGCTTCAGTGGCCAATTCCAGGAACCAGAACCTGAACTTCATAAGGGAGATGGGCTGCTGCCAGGGCCCATGCTACAGCCAGGGCGCTAAGGCGGGTTTCAGTGCAGCTCTGAACCTGCCCTTCAGTTAGAAGGCCCCTGCCTTTGTGAGAGTCTTCTTTCTAGACAGAGAGGCAGGCTGATATGTATGCAGATGTGGTAAACAGAGAAAGGAGAGCAAAAAACCCCCAGCTTCTGTTTTTTAATGTAATCAACGTAACAATTGTTATACTAAAATACAAGGAAGTAAGCAGAGCTGAAAACACAACAAAAGCTGGAGAGCAGATGTTGAGGCTGCCCCTGCAAGCCTGCGCTCCATCAAAGAGCACCTTCCTGCCCTGCCAAACCTTTCCCTCCTTGCAAGCACTTAACTCTTAGAAACTCAGTCAAAAGCAACCAGTGGGTGGCTGGGTGTGAAAAACAATCATTTAAAAACCAGACTCTGCAGGTCCTGCTGGCTTCTCTGTCCCTCCAGCGAGTATCTGGTGCCACGGCCTTGAGATAGGCCCATCTGCTCCTCCTCTGCTCCGGGTGTAGCATCTGGTGTGCTCCTCCCCTCATCAGGCTCCTCAGTCCTTGTGTGAACACAAGGATGATCTCAGCACCTGGGCGCCTGCATTTGCCTGCATTCAGCCCCAGTACTCACATGATCATCCAGGATAACGGGCCACCCTGGCCCCTGGAGAGCCAGCCCACCTAAACTGTGATTTCCGGTGCGGACGATGACCTTGGCTCAATGAATAAAAGTATTCAGTGACTCCTCAGCAGATGGATGGTGAACCAAACATAATCAATAATAATAAGTAAAGACATAAACGTGACTATCTATAATTATGAAAACTGAATGCCACCATAAAACAATCACAGCCTTGATTCGTGAAAAACAAATAGCGGTTCTAATGCTTCTTAAAGAGGGAAAGGGGTGGGTATGAAACCCCCACCGAGATTACCACCCTGAAACTACACAGTTCTGCTCCAAATGCTGGATACATTACATCAGGGTTTCTCAGATGGCACTGTCTGGTGTCTTCATGAAGTGTGTGTGGAAAAGCTCAAACATTAGATTGGCTCTGGCTTAAAGAAAGCTGAAAGACAGTTCAGTTGGTGACCTTGCTATGTGAATAGATTACAAGGACCTGAACTCAATCCCCAGAACCGGAGTATGGGGTGCTCACTGGTGATGCCAGCCCTGAGAGGGAGACAGAAAGACCTTCTTCCAGCCCCTGGTTCCAAGGAAAGACCCTTCCATGAGAAAATAAGGTGGGGCTAGAGGGATGTCTCATGCTTGTGTTGTAGAGGACCAGAGTTCGATTTCCAGCATCTAGCACAGATGCTCACAACCACGTGTTAACCCAAGCTCTAGAGGCATAAGACACATGTACATACACACATATATGTACACACTTAAAAATAACAAAGTAAATAAAGCAAATATGATGTCCAGCCTTGAGGGTGGCAGCTGGGAGACTAAGAAGGTTGGGAAGGAGGAACTCACAGAGAAGATGCTATTGTCCATATTCTCCCTCTCCCTCTCCCTCTCCCTCTCCCTCTCCCTCTCCCTTCCTTTTCCCCTCCCCAAGGCATCTACCAAATTCACAGAAGTGACAAAGTAAGCCAAAGGCTGGGCAGCCTTGAGAGAGTCACAAGGAACCAGAGACAACTCTCTCCAGACTCAGGGCACCTTTAGTACCAGAACTGTTGTTCCAGTCTGAATGACCACTCAGATAGCAATCCCATCGGAGAACTTAACACTTAAGGGGATTAAGGACTTAGTTCACGTCTAAGTACTTAGAGGTAATATCTGATCTCACAGGGTGAGGGCTTAGTCTACAATTCAGACTCCAACTTCAAGTCAAGACCTCCTGAGACAGCCTGGGTTTCTGGACAGCTTCCTCGGGTTAATGGTTTGCCAAAAGGTCTTTAGTCCCAACACTCAAGAGGCAGAGGCAGGTGGATCTTTGAGTTTGAGGCCATCCTGATCTACAGAGTGAGTGCCAGGACAGTCAGGGTTACATAGAGAAACCCTGAGTCAAGAGAGATAGCAGCCTGGAGACAGTGAAGGGGAGGAGGGCGGGGAGAGGGAGATAGAGAGAGAGAGAGAGAGAGGATAAAGAACTTAGATAATGAAGCAAAATTCATTAACAAAGTGACAAATAGAAACTGAAAATTCCTGTGATCAATATTCAAAACTCTGTGAATGGATTTAATAATAGATTAAACACAAATGAAAATCATAAGTCTGAATCAGAACACTGATCAGAAGTAAAAACACAGAATGAAATATCAAGAGAGATAAGAAAAGTAGGGAGAAAGGGGAAAATCTGGGGGTGGTGACAGAGGACAATACTCACTTCTTAGCTGAGCCACATGGCACACAGGACTGGGGCAGCAGCAGGATAAACAGAACCGAAGCTGCAGGAGGAGGCAGAGCTGATGTCAGGGCACAGAAGGGGCAGGGAAGGTAGTGGTGTGAGCCTGGCTGTGAGTGCTGGCAGCAGAAAGACAGAAGGCTTCTCACAGGAGCAGCTTCACCCCACAGGCTGAGGCAAGACAGCTGTCAATCAGGAACTCTGAGAGCAGGGAGGTTATTATCCAGAATGTAAGTGAGTGAAAGAATTCCAAAAAATAGGAGTAGCTCATCTTTAGCCCTCATTTGTGGAAAGGCTGAGCTGGAGATGTGCAGCTCTACATGGGACTAGAGTGCACACGGATACAGCAGCTAGGGGAGGAAAGCCAGAGCTGAGCTTTGTTAAGTCCTCCAGAGGTACTGGTGACATCAAACTTTGGCAAGCCAGTGAAAAGGATTGTGGTAACTACTGAAGACATAGTCAAGGGCCAGTGAGATGGCTCACAGGGAGAGGTGCTTGCAGCACAAGCCTGTCAACCTGAGTTTAAACCCAGAACCCACCTGGTGGAAGGAGAGCACTGACTCCTGCAAGTTGTCATCTGACCCCTACCGAGGAGCTGAGACACATCCGCACATATGTAATGAGCTGTGACACACATCCACATATGTAAATAAGTAACTAATGTTGAGCTAAAATGACCCTAGGAGTTGAATTAAGTAAGAAAGTATCTGGGCTTTTTCTCTGCTTAATAAGAATCTCAAGGTCAAATGTATCTGATAAGCCCATGGCAATCTTGCTACAAAGCCCTGCAAGCCAATTCCTGCAGAAGCTCACTGATAAACAAGGCTTTAGAAGGGAGGATTCCATCCTGGCCTAATGTTACAAAAAACAAAACAAACTAACTAACAAAAAGCAAAGAACAAAACCCCCTAGGACAAAGTGTTTATTTAACCAGGATGACTTACCTTTCCTCAGTGGATAAGTTGGTGTGCTGAGCTCGAAGGATGGCTGCACTGTTTTTGTTACATATGCTCTGCTCTGTTATGCCATCATCTCTTCAAATGAAGATGTCCCTGTGGCCTGCCCACCACACACCCACAGATAGTAGGATTAGAGAGGCTGAGATGAGAGGGTACCACATATTTCTAGGTCACAACCTAGAATTACCTACAAAGTTTTTGTGCTTGTCCCTATTGACCAGGTTTTAGTCAGACACCCACAGCTAGCTGCAAGAGAGGCAGGAAACAGAACACTAGCTAAGCTAACCTACAGGTTTGTTACATTACTAGAAAAAGGGCACAGGTGTTGAGGAGCAGGAGAAAAGCCTGGCCTTCTGCCTTCAGCTTCTTTTGATGCCTTAGAAGCAACATTAGGGATCAAGTACAAGGAAATTATAACCAAGTTAAAAAATAAAGCCTTCTAAAGTCAGGAACAAAGTTGCCTGCTGCTTTCAATGGCTTTACAAGGCTATCATTTCTGTGCTTGAGAACAGAAAGATAGTTAGAGAATGTTTTCTCTTAGATCAATACCCAAGCAACTGGTGTATTCAAGAATATGTTCCATGGAGGTCTGGACAGGGTGGCCCATACATGTCCCAGGCCTGTTTGGGAACAGTGGTGTAGCATGCTGGAAACTGCGGGGATTTGGAGAAGAAAGACCAGCATGAAGCATACAAAGAGTTAATCAGAGTCACAGATAGACAATAGGTGATAGGCAATGGGACCCTCTCTCCTCCAGCTGGTGGCTGGGACCTGAGTGACTCAGAACATTGAGTGCTGGAAAGTTATAGGAGGTCTGCTCCATGATTGGACCATGATCAGACCATGATCATTACATAAGGCTTTGAGTCCAGGGAGGCAAGCCCTGGCCTATGGGAAGAAAAAACCGATGGGAATGTCTCAGTCTAGAGGGGGCACTTTAAAAACACCATTGCGTGCCAGGTCAGCACACACCCACTGTGTCTTCTCTCTGAGCTGGCATACCGTTCTGCAGAATTGCATGTTAAAAGCTGCTGTGTTTAGCTATTTTCCTCAGTTTGTTAATATCTCACCCCCAACAGCTGTGGACACTTCTAAACATTGCCGAAGCCCCTCCGTTCTAAGTCCATTCTAGGATACTGGCTAATTAACGTAGATATCGACTACCTCTTGTGGACACTGTCCCCTGAGCATGGATACTAGCAACTTCTCTTAGTGGCTCAATTTTCCACGTCTAGATCTGCTCCTTTCCAAAGCCAGCTCCCCTCCAGGTACCTCATTAATAGCTGTGCTTTCAAAGGCACCTAACAGAAGCCTCCGGGTGCATCTCTGCACAAGGACTCTCATTAGTGGCGTGGGCCAGGTGATTATTTATATCGCTTCTATAATTAAAAATTCTGAGAGCTAATTACAATTATCCATCAGTGTTTGTGCATGCCATGGCTGGAGATTGGCACCGCCCTCCTGACACTGCTTCTCTTCCTGCTCTAGCTCCTTCCAGGACAAATCTCTTTCTTCGGAAACTCTGTGCAGCCTGCTCTGCTCTCCAGCGCATTGAACTGCTCTGCTCTCCAGCGCATTGAACTGCTCTGCTCTCCAGCGCGTTGAGTTTCCTGAAGTTCCCCCACACTCCCAGCTGTCAGAAGAGCTATTTGTTTGTCGTCTCTGAAACAGGGAGGCAAGCGCCAACAATTGCTTCATCGACACCTCAGCTATTCAAACAAACATGCGCTAGACTAGGATGGCTCAGCTTGCAGGCCCGCGCCTGTTCCTGGGTTCCATCTCAGCTTCCTATCCTTCCTTGAAGGGCTCTCCAGTGCCGCCTGGCAGGGCCTCTAGGTGTCGCTTGTAAACACCGCATGTAATTAGTAGCCATTAGTTCCAGCAGAGGCTCAAACAAGGAGAAAACCCAAAATATGAGAAGTTCCATTTAATTAAGGAAGCTGCATTGAGAGGCCTCCACGGACAAGCTCTTCTCGCGAGTTAATTGTTAAAACCTCCGACAAGCTGACAGAGACATTTGCACACGGAAGAGACTTATTGTCCAGAGCCCTCTTCCCTACTACAGCTTCCTCATTGCAGTCATCACAATATATTGGCTCCTCCAATGTCATATGTCTGCCTCCACCCCATACAAGATCACCCGTGCTGCCCAGGAGAGTCCATGCTGGACTCTCTCAAGGTTGGCTTCCTGCACTGCCGTATGTGATTTCACTTTTGGAAATGGTCTTGCAGATCTCATTGCAAACAACACACACACACACACACACACACACACACATATGCACGCACACGCACACGCACAGGCACACATATACACTCCAGGCTTGTATACCCACAGGAACTCTGGTTTAAAGTGACATCTGTCAAGGAGAGTCCCACTCTAAGAATTTGACTGAAGTACACTTATGCAGCACACAGGTCTGGATTTGATTGCCAGCATCTTGCAAGGATGGAAGGGAGAGTTTCTCCTCTTTCAAAACTCACGTTGACCATCAGGATCTATGTGGAAATAAAGTTTGTTAAAAATGAATAAACATGCCCCATGGCTAAAAGTGGCTGGCAACTTTTTACCTGCTTACTTTCTGCATTCTCAGTGGGAGGGTGGGGAAGCCACTACCCAGCTGTGTATACATTTATGTCCAGCAAATTAGGGAACAGTGGTGCCCCTGTTCCCCTGCAACCCCTTCCCCCTATGCTCCACAAGAAGTACTTTGCTCTCCTACAGTGAGAACACAGAAAGTAGGGGATATAGAAGGCAGGGGTGCCTGGGAGAGAGGAACAGGTGACACTTCCTGTCAACACAGAAGAGCAAAAGACCCCAGGAGCATAAGGATAATCCAGGCTGGTTCCCAGGCCTCTGTCTGCCCAGCTTAGGGTGAGTCCCACGGTTTCTGTAAAAGCCTCGAGCACTTACAGGGGATCCTAAAAATAACCCAGTAAGGACAGTGACAGACAGCTGTAGTTGACAAGTGTTCTGTGTTTCTTACCATTGGACTCCATCTCTTCAATACGCTTCAAGTGAGACACAGCCACATGACTTATGTTAGCTGATGGAAGGTGACCAGTATGACATGTGTGGACTCTGGTGAAAGCCTTAGATGGCAGCATTTGTCTCCCATGATGACCAGAGACATTCCCAAGAGTGGGACTGTGAAGAAAAAAAGAGATCCCTCTGTAAATATGACCTAACAGAAGCTGGGCTTGAGATCTTAAAACAGGACCAAGGGGCTGGAGAGATGGCTCAGCGGATAAGAGCACTGACTGCTCTTCCTAGAGGTCCTGAGTTCAATTCCCAGCAACCATGTAGTGGCTCACAACCATCTGTAATGGAATCCAATGCCCTCTTCTGTTGTATCTTTTTTTTGTTGTTGTTTTTTCGAGACAGGGTTTCTCTGTGTAGCCCTGGCTGTCCTGGAACTCACTTTGTAGACCAGGCTGGCCTCAAACTCAGAAATCTACCTGTCTCTGCCTCCCAAGTGCTGGGATTAAAGGCGTGCACCACCACATCCGGCTCTTCTGTTGTATCTTAAGACAGCAACAGTGTACTCACATACATAACATAAATAAATAAATCTTCAAAAGAAAGAACCAGGATCAAAGGCAAAACCAAGAACAGAGAAAATCTCCAGAGGGAAATGGCAGATGACCACCACAAATGATGCTTCCTCTGAGTGGTCCGACGATTGTGGGGTAGGATTTACTTATTTATGTGTTTATTTGCTGGTCACTGCAGTAACACTGGGTATTGTGGACTGCAGAGACCAGCCTCATGGATGAGAAGAGAAGGATCAGCTCACAGAGCTGATGACAGAAGAGTCACTCCTAGAAAACCCTCAGGAAGAGAAAATTTTACAGGACACGTATATCAGGTAGGAAGAAGAGCAATGCCAGACAGAGGCTCTAAAATTTAAGATAAAAGAAAGAGCAGACGCTGTGCAGACATCTAAGTAAGTGGCCACAGGAAGCGGTGGTGAGGGGAGACAGACTCAGCCATCAAGAGCGCTGATGGATGCAGAGGGAAACCTGGGCTTGATTTCCAGCACGCACACACACACACACACCCCACACACGACAGCTCACAATCTCCTACAACTCCAGTCCCATGGGATCTAACACCCTCTTCTGGCCTCTACGCGCACAGACACACAGTGGGGCTGAGTCACACATGTGGGCAAAACTCATATACTTCAAAATAACAACAAATGAAGACTCCTTAAAAGGAGAGGAAGGGCCAGGAAACTGTAGGGTGAGGAAGTCAGGTAGATCCAGGAAGAGTCGAGGGGAGGAGTTTGTCATGAATGTGACCAAAACACACTGTATGACAGTCCCAAAGAATTTATAAAAATTTTTCTTAAACTAAGTACCTTTCATATTAGCAGGTGAGATTTCCTTCTCCAGGCCCCTCCTTAACAGAACCCCCTCCCCCATTTAACTTCCTCATATCCCTCCTAACACTACCCTGTCCCCTCACCCTTTCCATTTAACCTTCCTATTTTAGTTTCTTCTTTATACCTTTATAACAGTATATTCTGTTTCTCCTTCCTTGGAATGAACAGTAAAGGCCTTTTGAGGCCTGCACACTACCAGGGGAGAGAAAGAATCGCCAATATCACCAAGCTATAAACCCCGTGAAACACAACTGTGACCTCCCTGCAGGGCGATCTGCTGCAACCATGCTACAGGGGTTACCATTTGAAACTGGCCACTTTTAAGAATTATACTTAAGGCCCACTCCTTGAGATGGAACCCATGCCTGACTCTACTGATGTGGCCAAGAACCTGAGACTACATAGGTTAGGGACACAGCAATGCAGGGATTCCGGGTACCTACCCAGGATTGGAGACCTGCTCAGTCGGCAGCAGGGAGCTGCTTCTCTTGTGTGCTTTTTTTTTTTTTTTTTTTTTTTTTTTTTTTTTTTTTTTTTTTTTTTTTTTTTTTTTTTTTTTTTTTTTTTTTTTTTTTTTTTTTTTTTTTTTACTGATTTCCTGTTTTAATTTGTCTAAAGAGAGAAAGAAAGAATATGAGGTTGGGTGGTAGGGAGGTGGGTGTATCAAGGTCCTAGATTCTAGGTGGAGATGAATATGATCAAAGTATGATCAAAGTATGAAAAAGATTTTAAGGCCACTAAGTACAATTAAGTATACTTGACAAATGCTAACAAGCCAAAGCCACTACCACTATTTTAAAAATCATACAAAACAGCTTTGAATTCAAGAACTGTTCCCCCCCCCAAAAAAAAGGATCATTCACAGAGATGCCAAGTCAAATGACCTGGACAGTGTTGCCATTCTAAAGACACACACGGATTATAAGTAGATGAAACCAAATTGTTTGTAAAGTAAAGAAATATTTTAAAAATATTTTATTTGGTAAAATAGCATATAAAGACTATTATTATAAGTGGTTGTTAAGAACCTGGCTTGCTGGGTGTGTGGGACAGAGCACTTAAGAGAACATAGAGTTCTAGATGCTTAGTGTGGTATCCTGGGTCTCAACAAATAATGAAGTATCAATGCTATCTCAACTACCTGGTGAACAGAACGAACATTAGGAATTGAGTTTTATGAACGACAATGAGAACCATTAACGTCTGGATATCAGGAAATGAAGCAAGCAACTCTTCCGTCACAAAGCAAAGCCACAATGGAAATGAGAATTGAGATTTTTAAATGCTGAAGGAGTACAGACAAAAACAGAAGGGTCGTTTCCGGAAGCTTTGCTTGCGGGAGTCGGAAGACAAGAAAGCCAGAAAGTTAAGAAGGAGATGATTCAACTGTAGGAAGAACATGAATACCAATAAACACACCAGAAACAAATGTCAGATATTAATACGTACAAGGAAAGATATTAGAGTCAGATAATAAAGACGGAGACTCGGGCTGGGAGATGGCTCAGCACACAAAGTGCCTGCAGCACGAGCACAATGCCGAGTTTGGATTCCTAGAATCCATGTAAAAAAACTGCAAGTGGGGTGTAGTCCTGTGAGCACAGCACCGGGAGGGGAGGTGACACGTGGGTCCTGTGAGTCCAGCACTGGGGAGGGGAGGTGACACGTGGGTCCTGTGAGCCCAGCACTGGGGAGGGGAGGTGACACATGGGTCCTGTGAGCCTGGCACTTGGGGGAGGTGGGCATGTGGGCTCTTGAAGCCTGTTGTCCTGTTGGTCAGCCAGCCTAGCCCAATAGATGAGTGGCAAACTCGGGGAAGAGTTTCTGCTTCAAAAACAAAGTGAATCTCTTTCAAAATAATAGAGGATTTTGGAAATTACCCAAGGAGATGATGCATCTGATATGACACTATGTTGACCCCCCAAATGGTATGCACACACTGCAGTCACACTGTGCCCCAATATGTGCAATTACTATGTGCCAACTTAAAGTAAAATAAATTAATAAACACAATGGTCCTGTGTAAAAATAAAGAACAATTAAGCATTGATACTTAAAGTCACTCACATATATACGCGTCTGCAACCACACAACCCACACTTATACACACACACACACACACACACACACACATATGCCTGCAAGCATATGACCCACACTGACACACACACCCATGTGCACACACACATGCAAGTATACGACACACATATACACACACACATGCAGACACATGTGCACACATGCCTGCAAGCATATAACCCAGCAAGACATCATTTGGCATAACTGACTTTCCAAAGAAACCAGGAGTTTCCACTTCACTCAACAATGCCAAAACAACAACAACAACAAACAAACAAACAAAAAATTGAGTCTTCAGTCTAAAAAAAAAAAGTAATCTTTGACAAGATTCATTACTACAAAGGGAGAAAAGCATTACTGAAAAATAAGGATTTTTACAAATGAAAATACAGAAAGCAAATTCATTTCACAACATTAAAATGTAAATGAGTTAAAAGAGAAAAAAGGTGTGCATGTTGGGGGTGGGGCACATACTTTTAATCCCAGCACTCAGGAGGCAGAGGCAGGTGGATTTCTGTAAGTTCAAACAGGGACCCTGTCTAAGAACAATTAAAAATCCCAATCAAATGTCCAAGAAGTAATTTTTATATTTTAAAAAAAATCAACAAAAGATAGCTCAGATCAAATGCCAACAACTCATTGGCTAAGGCTAAACAATGGACAGAGATTACGGCCCCCACTTCCGCTCTAAGATTTAATCTCGTGTGTGATTAGACCAAACCATCAGTGTCTCACTGTGAGCAAGTGAGGGGCTGCCTGGGCTTAACTCGGGAGCATGGGTGGCTTTACCACCAAGAAATCGCTTCAGGCAGTTCACCACACTCAACAGGTATGGAAAGACAGGCCTCCGATGGCTCTTAACACCAACTGAAAGGAGAAAAGGGTAACTTTGTCACTTCATGAGGAGGGGACACTAGCCAGGTCACCCTCTTCCTTCACTGCTAAAGGGATGAATTTAAACTGTTCAAAAGAGACAGAAAAAACAAACAAACAAACAAACAAACAAACACGGGAACTGGAAACGGGAGGCAAATGCGTATCTGTTATAGAACAAGGTCCTCTGAACACAGAGCAGCCATCCTTAGCAGAAAGCCAGGGCTCCTTGCAAGAGGACATCACAATGAGGTCTAGGACTGTTGGCTTCCCACAGAGAAGGGAGGGCTGGGGAGGGTCTCTGGGCTCTAACATGAGGCTTCATCCTCTCCTCCCGGAGATCCGTATGAAATTATGCACTGACTGCCCCTGATCTGGGGTCTTAGGAGTTTCAAGGTTAGGGGGGCTGATAGGCGGGGTGTTTACTTATGGGACTTCAGTGTGGTCACCCCTCATTCCCCCATCCCCATCCCCTATAAGGAAGCTCAAGAAACTCACTGATTCCCCCGGTGGGCTTTTGGAGAATAGCACTTAGGTTTACTATTGGGGTAAATATCACTTATGTCTCTCCAGGGAAGAAATTATGGGATACAATCTTGTATATGCGGTACAGAAACTATCTACTTAAAATTAATTTGTGACCTGGCTCTGAAGCCACCCACCTGGGAAGGCTGTGCAGAGGCTGGCTACAGGATGAGACTTCCTGAGGGGCAGAAGGAATCTCATTCTGGTCCTAAGATGGCAGCAATGGTTGGCCTGGGGTTTTCACTGTGACTAGGAGGTAGGAAGTTTCCATCCAAAGTAAGGCCTGCGGGACTCAGGGTTTTCCACCAGATGGCAAAGGAAGTGGGACAGGTGTCACAAAGCTGAGACAGTCAGACATCAACATGGACACATAGAACTGAAATTAAATTTGAAAATGAGCACAGAACAAACATCCAAAGTGCTAAGGTAATTTAGTAAAATCCCATATGTGCAAACAAATGCACAAAACTTATTCTGTACTTCTCTCTGAGTTTGTGTGTGTGTGTGTCCAGAAGGGGAGCAAGCACACATGCATTTAAGTGCATGGATGTAAGTATGTATCTCTGTGCATATATGCATATGTAAGTGTGTGCACCTGTGTGTTTATGCATGCACACAATTGTGTGTGTGCACATAGGTATATGCATATGGAGCTGAAGGTTGGGTACTCCCCCTCTATAGCTCACTGCCTTCTTGCCTTGAGACAGGGCCTCTCACAGAACCAGAAGTACAGAATCTCAGTGTAGGCTACACTGCCATCAAGGTCTCAGAATTGCCTGTCTCTGCCACAATCCACCATTTTGTGTTTCTGTGAAGTATCAGCAACTAGCAGAAACTTGGGCTTTAACAAATATAATAAAATAAACAACACAGGGCACCCATCCAAAGGACCAACTACCTACAAAGATATAAAAATATATAAACATAAGTATGTAAACATTGTGCATGACAATATAAATGTATAGTGTGTAGCAATTTCAGAAAAAAAGTCACAAAATTTAATTCAGAGATGAAGCATTTTGAGCTGTGCTCACATAAAGAGCAAGTCCACACAGTGTTAAAATACTCACAAAGCACTTCAAAGGCAGCCAAAGCAAGGAATGAAGACAGAGTTCAGATCCAGAACCCACTCAAAAGCCAGGCAGGTAGGTAGGCACCTGCAATGCCAGCACAAGGGAGGCAGAGACAGTGTTTCTTCAGGGCAAGATGACGAGATAGACCGCTTGATTCAGTGAGCCCAGAGTTCAAATGAGAACCATGACTCCATACATAAAGTGGGAAATGTCTGAGGACGGTACAATACACACACATGTGCACAAGTCCACATGCATATATGCATGTATGTATATGTATGTATGTTTACATATGTATATAGATATGTAGCATGTAGTTTCTACTACTGGGCTTAAAGCTCCAGGAGGACTGTGCTACCAGTCACGCCCAGGTTCCCTTGGATCCACAGATGAACCACATACACACACACACACACACACACACACACACACACACACCACATTAGCTTATTTTTAATATGCTTTTTAGCTCAATGGGCAGATACTCTTCTAACCTTCCCTCCTGTGGCTAACGTGCCCTTATCTTCGCTCCCAGTTCAACACCTTTTTAACTGCCCTCAGCTTAGTTACTCAGTTACCTTCAGTCCTAGTGCAGCAGCTCTAAACCTGCCCTCAGCTTATTGGCATTTCTAATCTCCTACCCCAGGTCCAGTTGGGGAAGTGGCCAAAGGCCACACTACCTGAGATCTCACCCTTGGCTGGTCTCTCTCTCTCTCTCTCTCTCTCTCTCTCTCTCTCTCTCTCTCTCTCTTCCTCTCTCTCCCTCCCTCCCTCCCTCTCTAGAATGGTGAATCTTCGTTCCTCCTACATCTGCAGGAACTTGGGAGTTCCACCTCTTTTGCCCAGCCATTGGATTGACTGCTAGCATCTCCATTGATGAATCAAGAACCAATTGGTGAGCAGGACCTTCAGTGTTCACATGCTGATTCTCCATCAAAGCATCAGAGCTACTGTGTGTGTGTGTGTGTGTGTGTGTGTGTGTGTATTATATATGTGTGTGCACGATACATACACCACACACACACATACACACACACACACACACACACACACACACACACACACATACACACACACCTCTGCCCCAAGTAAATATAAGAAGATAAAATGTATGAGCATAACAATAAGTCATTAGGGGCCTGTTTAATACTATGTCCATTTAGTAAAATAATATCACTAGGTTCTCCCCAGGATCTATGATCTATCCAATCACAGACTCTTGGCCCAGCAATGGTGCTGGATATGGGTTTCATTTGATGGAGAGGGACTTAAATCCAATGAGAAAGTGGCTGGTCACTCCCATGATGTTTGCCTCACTATGGCTTGCCAGGCCAGACCAGGGATTACTGTAGTTTGCATATACATGAAGTTCTACTCCTTCTGTGAAGAACTATTTGCAATTGATAGCTGCTAGGAGAGAGACAAAGAGAGAGAGAGAGAGAGAGAGAGAGAGAGAGTCAGCTTTCTAAGAGTATCATTCTTTATAAGTCTATTATACTCCAATGGAAGTCCACACACCCAAGAATATATGGGCAGCACAAATTGAACTTTTTTTTTAAAGGACAAAAGATTAAGTGAGTGGGAAGCGGGTAGATCTGAAAGGCTTTGGGATGGTGGCTAAAAACAATCAACATACATTGTATAAAATTTTCAAAGAGCTAGTGCAAATATATTTAAGGAAAGAAGTGGCCAAATACACAAAACCTATCAAAGAAACCCAGAGGTGAGAAGCAGGACACCCGGTGTGTCTAACAAAGGGAGTTGTCACTGGTGGCCAAAATGACAGAGGGGGCATGGAGAAGGGAAGCTGGCTCTGGCTAATCCTGTCCTCCTCTTGGTGGGGGGAGTATATGAATATTCACATTATAGCCTAGGTCTCTAATCACTCATTCCTATCATCCTCTTCTCTCTTGTGGGTGTGCTGCAACTCATAGTCTATAGACTTTATAATGACACAGTAAGACAAGTTCTGGAGGAAGCACTGAGGAGCTGTGACAGAGCCCAGTGAATGCTGTGGAGGGCCAGGGAGCTTCCTCCAAAACGTTGGAGCTGGGAGGACAGGGAGGGGGGAGAAGATGCTGGACACTTGTTACAGCCTAGAGTGAGAGCAGAGAAGAGGGAGGGGAGGGGATTTTGGAAAAGTATAGAAAGAGGAAGAAGCAGGCTGGATGCCCTCTCTGTCTGCGCAGCCTCTTCAGTGACTAGTGCACAGCATTGCCTTAGTTCCTGCCTACATGGCTGGCTCAAACTACCTGACACAAATAACCTAAGCATGGAAGACAGATTTCTTTAGGCTTAAGGGTAGGGTCCATGGAGCCAGGGATTTCGTACAGGAGCTTGGGACAGCTGGTCACAGTGTCCACAATCAGGGAACAGTGTGGTAAATGTCAGTGGTCAGCTTCTGTTCTTCTTTTCATCCAGCCAAGGTCTTAGTGAAATCCACGTTTAGGGTGGCTCTTCCAAGCTTCAGTTGATCTCTGTGGAAATATCTGCTAGGCGATTCTAAGTCCTGTCAGGTTGACAATGCTTAACCCTCACCATGTCCATAAGGCTTTGAAAGTAAACGTTTTACACTTAACAAAACAGTCTCCCATGCACCTAGGTCACCAGAAAGTGTTCTGAGAATTGTTAAAACTCTGGATATTATTGGTAGTATTCAACTTATTCTATCAGGTTGACCAGATGAACACAGCAAAGATCTCAGGAAAGAATGGCCTGCAGGAATATAGTCCTCCTGACATCAAACTCAAGAGGCCAAGCTGGGTGACACTAAGTCCCTCTTTACCTGCCCCTCCATCACCAGCTAGGCCCTCCCCATGGGACCCTTTACTCCACACTCAGATACACAAAGCTATGCAATTTAACAAAGGACACTTGGAAAGCAAGCGAACAAAGTAACAATTGTTGACTTTAATTTTTTTCAAACCTTATTTTTAATGATGGTTCTTAAATAATTCAACCTACTTCTTCCTGTCTAGCCCATGACCCACCAGAGGAAGTGGGAAAGAAAGGACACAGGGGAAGTGGACCTGTTTAGAAAGGTTCTTTAGAGCAACTCCCATCTGTGTTGTCTGGAAATCTGAAGTTCAGTTCACAGGTCAGCAGAGGCAGCTCGATCCACTCGCAAACACTTCACAGGTACACCAGCAGTCCAGTTCAGTAGAGTCAGGATAGCAAACATGAATCAGCAGCGGTGGCATGACCTTGCAGAGACAGCCAGACTTCAGCCTTGGCACAAGTCAGCAGAAGGGATGAGGAGGAACCCCAGGGAAAGTTCTTAGCTGTGCCTCTCTCATTGAAGATCAGTGAAGACTTGAGACCCACAGCACTGCACAGCGAGCTCTATAAACAACTGCACAATGTAAAGTGGACCAATACATGCGTGTTGTTAGCAAAGAATCCTTCATTGTGTGTCCTTTTACATGCTTGCTTTAGCAGAACATTCTTTCTGCTGAGTCTGCTTCAGTGAAACTGTCTGCTTTTCACCTGCGCCCACTTCTGCTCACCTGCGTCCAGTTCTGCTAACCGTCCCTGCCTTTCACCTGCGTCCACTTCTGCTAACCGTCCCTGCCTTTCACCTGTGTCCACTTCTGCTAACCGTCCCTGCCTTTCACCTGCGTCCACTTCTGTTCACCTGCGTCCACTTCTGCTCACCGCCCCTGCCTTTCACCTGCGTCCACTTCTGCCAACCGTCCCTGCCTTTCACCTGTGTCCACTTCTGCTAACCGTCCCTGCCTTTCACCTGCGTCCACTTCTGCTCACCGTCCCTGCCTTTCACCTGCGTCCACTTCTGCTCACCTGCGTCCACTTCTGCTCACCATCCCTGCCTTTCACCTGCATCCATTTCTGCTCACCTGCGTCCACTTCTGCTCACCTGCGTCCACTTGTGCTAACCGTCCCTTCCTTCCACCTGCATCCACTTCTGCTCACCGTCCCTTCCTTCCACCTGTGTCCACTTCTCCTCACCGTCCCTTCCTTTCACCTGCATCCACTTCTGCTCACCGTCCCTTCACGTGTTTGCCCAGCAGAACACCATCTAACCAGCTTTCCTTCACGTGTTTGCCCCAGCAAAACATCATCCAACCAGCTTTCAAAAGAACCACTAAGTTTCCACTTCAAATAATATCTGTGGTGGGTCTAGTCAGCTGTTAGCTAAACAATGTTTAAATCACTCCTCATCTTTTACTTCCTCATTACTCTCTGGACTGCCAGAGTAAGTTCAGTGGCATCTGCAGGGCTGCCAGGTGTCTGAAGTTAACATTTAAGGAAACAGTATATCCAGAGGTATCCTATGTGTTAGGTATCCTAACACACAACTCTTTGAAGATATGGCTGACAGAGCACCTTAAAAAAAGAACTCCAGGACTCAATCCCAGAAAATGGTGCCACTGGCAGTGAATGAGTCCTCCCACTTCAATCAGCCCAATGAAGGCAACCTCTCAGAGTCATGCCCAGAGGCTGTCTTTGGGTGATTCTAGATCGCTGGGCTGCTTCAGGACTGCACTATAAACTGCAGTGGATAAGAGACTGGGCTCCACTCAGCACACAGCCAGGGCCAGGAGCAGTCAGTGGGCAAAAAACGAGTTAGAGGAAAACTCAGAGGCAAGAAGGTCAGACTGAACCTACCAGGAATCTGGTTGCAGACAGGCAAGGGGAGCCTGATCAGACCTGGTGGTGGTGCAGCAGTCACAGGTTAAGATAACTGACATGGTCCAGAGATACAGGTCTTCCCTGAAGCTGGGTTTTACTAGGTTGTACATTGATTGGGTTAGAGGAGTCGAGAAGACTCTAGTCTTACCAAGCAGAGACTCCATCAGCTACATCATTCAGGGACACAGCCATGCCTTACACTGGACTGATACATACAGGTACTGCCAGCAACAGCCAGTAAACACACAGGTCTTTGCTTGGCTCCACTCTTACACAGTCCAAGGCCCAAGCTATGGACTAATGTTACCTACAGTGGTCTGAGTCTTCCTATGGACTAGTGTTACCTACAGTGGTCTGAGTCTTCCTATGGACTAGTGTTACCTACAGTGGTCTGAGTCTTCCTACATCATTTAACAACCAAACATACCCCTCAGACATTCCCACTGGATAACTTGATCTAGGGTTTTACTTAGAGTTTCCTCTGAGGTTACTCTAGGATGTGTCAAATTGATAGTCTGACCAGCATGTAGCTGGTGAGAGGAAGAGGCGGAGGAGGAGGAGGAGGAGGAGGAGGAGGAGGAGGAGGAGGAGGAGGAGATGAGAGGGTGAGAGGGCTCGGGGATCTTTAATAATGACAAAACTTACAGACAAGGTTTTTTGTGTTTTGTGTGTCTCTGAATTTCCCATTTTCTATGGTGAGAGGCTTTCCTCGTTGACAAAATGTTCTTTAAAAGCAGTATATGACTAGACACGGTGTCTGACAGCCACAATCCCAGCACTGGAGAAGGTGAAGCACAATTGTTGGGATTTAGAAACTAGACTGACTTCCGTGAGAGCTCTTGCCTAGGAATGAGCTAACCAACAACTCCATCCTTGGTATGGGATTGCTGTGTGACATATATTTGTCCTATGCGTTAAAAATTATTTCTCAGCAAAAGACAAGAAGCAGGCTATCCTGCAGATAGATACCCAAGGGAACTCCATAAGTCATTGTTTTTGCTCTCATAATCTCTCGTGACCGACTGGATGCCCCAGGAAGGGAGTGTTGCAGATGAAGCTGTGCTCCTTTTGTTGTTTCTTTTCTCCAAAGTGGAAGGAAACTCGATCTAAATAATGCTGTGCACTGTATGTAAGTGACCTGCCATTTACCCAGAGCTTCAACAGAGCTGGGAGATGGCAGTTGGCGCCATCTGATACCCTGGGCTGCCACGCTCTAGCCAATGCATTTTTTTCGGAAACATTTTTTTCCCCTACGCTGGATGAGTTGTTGGTATCATCTTGATGTTCAGAGGAGATAAACCTGAGTCACTAGGAATAAATATAAG
This sequence comes from Mus minutoides, assembly GCA_902729485.2. Classification (NCBI taxonomy): domain Eukaryota; kingdom Metazoa; phylum Chordata; class Mammalia; order Rodentia; family Muridae; genus Mus; species Mus minutoides. Next base: position 417,110 of record LR750374.1, on the reverse strand, counting down.
TTGGAATTCAGGGAGCGGGATAAGAGCAATTGCGTTAAGACCAGTCCTTGTGTTCCCCCACTGTTCTACAACATCACTGGGCTGTGCTTGCTCTCTTTGGGACTGCAGGAAGCAACCCCCGGGCATAGCCACCCGAGGATCGAGGACTGTTATTCTGCACCGGGCACATTTCTATTCAAAGCAGACTTATCGGTAGCGGCAGCCGCTTCGGGCTTGTGCTCATATTTGTTAGGTTTCATGGGCAGTCATGGATCCTGCTCCCCGTGTGCTCTACAAGCCAGAACCTGTTCTGATGCTCTATTCACAACTGCTGGTGCAGGACCGGCAGGAATCCCAGACCTGCTGGGCCATTTCCCACTGCCTGCCTGACAGCCTGGCATCCTGTCCACACTTAGTCTGCTGTTAGCAACTGTGCATTGAATGTGTGGCTAGCTGGTCAGAAGAAGCTGCCCTGCTTAGCTCCTGTTTGTCCTGTTGGGCTTTTAAAGGTTCTTTGCAGGCAAGAATGGAACAGATAGCTCATGTCCTCAATGGGTTTGTGCTCAGTAAAATCTTTACTTTAAATAACAGAATGTTTAAAACTTCTATTTCTTTAATTACTTAAAAGAGCAGGCGCTGAGCTCTGTTCTGGTCTTCATATGCAGTATTCCTGACTGCTTTAATGACACAGACAACTTAATGTCTGTTTGCCCTACCTACATAGACAATATCTACCTATCTTTTTCATTCATCCATCCAGTATCCATCCATGCACACATATTCTCATTGATCCACGTATTCACTTATTGATCTATTCTTTCATCCATACATCCACCCAAACACTCACCCATCCACACAGTCATGTGGCCCAAATGCTTGATCTACCTACCTTTTAGCCATTCATCCATCTATCCACTTTTTTATACTTCTGTCTCAGTTACTTTTCTATTACAGCGAAAGACACCATGTCCAAGGCATCATATAAAATAAAGCATTTAATTGGGAGCTTATTTACAGTTTTAGGGACTTCATCCATTATCATCATGGCAGGGAGCATGGCAGCAGGCAGGCAGACATGGTGCTAGAGAAATAGCTGAAAGCTCACACCTAATCCACAAGTTGCTGGCTGAGAAAGAGAGACTGGGCCTAGTGTGAGCTTTTGAAACCTCAAAGCCCACTGCAGTGACACACTACCTCCAATAAAGCCACATCACCTCCAAGGCCACACTTCCTCCAACAAAGCCACACCTACACCAACGAAGCCACACCTCCTCCAACAAAGCCACACCCACTCCAACAAGGCCGCACCTATTCCAACAAGTTCACACCCACTCAACAAGACCACACCTACTCCAAAAAGGCCACACTACTAATTCTTCCCAAACAGTTCCACTAACTGGTAACTATCTATTCAAATACATGAGGGCCATTCTCATTCAAATCAGCACATGCATACATACATACATACATACATACATACATTTAATACATACATACATTCATCCATCCTCCCATCTATCCACCCACCACACACGTATTCATTGTTTATTGAATGCCACTCTCTGAACCAGGAATTGTGAAAGGTGAACAACAAGTTTTTTATGGTATAATAAATTCAAGATGCGGGAAACGCATAGCTTTTGTTGTTTGTTTGTTTTCTTTGTTTTGCTCTGTTTTTTGGGTTTTTTTTTTTTGTTTATTTGTTTTTGGTAGTGCCATGGATTAGAACATCATTGTAATTATCTTCTACCTTTCTTTACAAAGCTCCACAGTGGAGAGTTTGCCTTGAATCTCTGAGGAGACTTAGGATGAGGATTTCTAAGTGCTGTTGGAATTGTGAGTTTGAGATCTCTTGAGGTCGATGGACTGCACTTTGCAATGTGTGATAGACATGAGCCTTTGGGGGAAAGGAGGAACATTATAGTTTACATCTGAGCTGTCTCTCAAAGGCTTATGCCCGCCACATATGCAAGGTGCAGTTCTTCTGCCTCAAGAGTAGACTTATTTAACAGCATACATCCATTCATCCACACAAAGTTTGACTTTGTCTTCTGTTGGTTCTAGAAGGCCCATGAAGACAGGGACATCTGTCTCCCTTTTCTCTCTGATGTGTTCCTGAATATGCAGAACACTGTTTAACCCAAAGTCCAGTTTTAGTAAGCCTCTGCTGAATGAATGAATGAATGAGTGAATGAATGAATGAGTGAATGAATGCAAAAACTAAGAGAGGTGAACTAATGCAGTGCTTTTCAGCTATGGGCGGTTTTGACCCAGTATTAGTGGGCCTTTATAGTTGACTGTGAAGATTATTTTAAACAGCGTCCTCTCCACCTTTAATGGTTTTGAGAGAGAAGCCAGCATAGCTTCCCTTTTCTGAACAGGTGGCTCCGAGGCAGAGGATTGAAGCTGCTTGCATGCCTCCCTGGGGTAGACATATTCTCAGAAGGTAGATTGCAAATTACATTGCCACCAGCTTCCTTCTCCAGGGTCCTGGCAACATCCTGAAAGAGACAGAGAAGCCACTCAGGCCTGTGTAGGCATTATCATTGACTTCCTTATCTCTGGCTTGTTCAGTGGAATACCCAGTTATCTTCCTAGAGACTCATTCCCCTGTAAGCATCTTTCAACTGTCTCCATTTACCTGTTGAGATGGTCTTGTGGAGCCATCTTTCCCCACCTTTCCTAGAAGTTCACACTCATGACTAAGAGCTCAAAAGACAAGGTGAACAAGAGAAAACAAACTTTTGTGTTGGCTCTGAGTGGTGTATGTATACATGTGTATGCTTGTCCATGTGCATGTGTGCATGTGTGCATGTGTCTGTGAACTCACCTCTGTGTGCACTACCGGACACCAGGGGTCAACATTGGGAGTCAGGGTTGGGTATCAACATTGGGTGTCAGGGTTGGGTGTCAATGTTGGGGGTCAGTGTTGGGTGTCAGGTTGGGTGTCAATGTTGGGGTTCAACAGTGGGTGTCTTCCTTGGTTGTTCTTTACCTTATTATTTGAATCAGTGTCTTTTACTGAATCTGCAGTTACTTAACCAGTTCTGTTAGACAGGCTGGTTGTTAAGTCCCAGGAATCTGTCTGTCCCATTAGAACCTCTCCATGTTCAAAGCCTACCTCCCCATCTTATCAGAGCCACTCCCCCATCATCTCCATTCCATCAGCCCTTCCCCCATCATCTCCATCCTGTCAGCATTTTCCACCTCCTTAGCACCACCTCCAGTGTGAATGCAGCAATGAAGGACCCCCCTCCCTCTCTCCATCCTGTCTAAGCTAGGGGGTGCCTTCTGTTAGGAGCTTCAAGTGTGGCACCTCTGCTCTCCCTTTGTTCCTTGTTTTTAATTGATCAGAAGAGGAGACAGCTGAAGTTAATCCCCCTCCACATTATCTGCCTTTTATTTTCTCTCTCCTTACACCTTCTCAAGGACTTTAATCCCTAATTAGCCCCACTCTTGGATGTTTTTAAGCAAGCGACTTCGCATCATTTAAAAATGAGGTACAAAGGCTTAAACATAAATAAAATCCCTTTGTCTGCACTGAGTTGCGGTTTTCCCAGCTGCCACCAAAGTATCTGCCTCTGTGTCACTCCTCCCAGGATTGTGCCCACTGGAAGGACATGTGTCCAACACTTAACTCCAGCCCTGCAATCTGCTTCTTTTTCAAACACCACCTCCCCTCCCTTTGTGGCCAGGCTTCTAGAGTCCATATCTGTTCTCCTGGCTTTATATCATATCTATACCATGAGCTCTATATTCTGGCTTAGACATCTCTGAATCACCAATGTGTGCATTTCCATAGGGCAGAGCAGGCTCAGCCAGTCTGTAGACATCAGGCTCAAACTATAGCAACTTACCTATAAAGGCTGAACATCTATGCAAAACTGTGCCTATCCACAATCTATTTTATATTTTAAATGACTTTCTGTTTCAGTCTTAGGGATCAAACTCAGGCCTTGTGCTCGCATACTATGCGTGTTAACAACCACCAAATATATCCCTGAGACTTTTCAATTTATCTGGTTGTCCCAGCACCTGCCTCTCAAACCATAGGGCAAATGGGGTCTTACTCACCTGTACTGGCTAGGTTTGTGTCAACTTGACACAGCTGGAATTATCATAGAAAAAGGAGTTTCAGTTGGGGAAATGCCTCCATGAGATCTAGCTGTGAGGCATTTTCTCAATTAGTGATCAAGGGCCCCTTGTGGGTGGGACCATCTCTGGGCTGGCAGTCTTGGGTTCTATAAGAGAACAGGCTGAGCAAGCCAAGGAAAGCAAGCCAGTAAAGAACATCCCTCCATGGCTTCTGCATCAGCTCCTGCTTGAGTTCCAGTCCTGACTTCCTTTGATGAACAGCAGTATGGAAATGTAAGCCGAATAAACCCTTTCCTCCCCAATTTGCTTCTTGGTCATGATGTTTGTGCAGGAATAGAAACCCTGACTAAGACATCACCTAATTGGGTAAGTAAACAGACCTCTACCTTCTTATTGTACAGTACCCCACCTTTTTAAAGGTTGTTTAAAATGAAGACACCTTGCTGTGTCTGGCACAGAGGTTGACCCTTCACACCCCCACCAAGTGCTCAGGAAATGGATGTGCATCTTGCTTGAAGAGCCATGAGCTTGCTTGAAGAGACTCTGAGCCCTTTCTCCAGACTCCTCTCACTGCCCTCCCCAGAATCGACTGGGGAACATTTATTCTAAATAGCCAGAACTGTGACCCCTCACCCATGGTTTGAAGGAGGTCTGTCCTTGCTCTGCTGTGCCTCAGCTTGCCTCTGGGTTGACAGGTCTTGTGTCCTCTGTAATCCAGCCTGTGAGCTCAGTCCACAAAGCAGTTACAGCACTGGAGAGCCCTAGACAGAGTCCAGCGGCCCTAAGGGCATGGATGGCTGCTGCCCTGGGGCTCTGAGCCCAGGTTCTCCATCTGCAGCATCACGTGTGTGTGTGTGTGTGTGTGTGTGTGTGTGTGTGTGTGTGTGTGTGAAGGGCCCAGAGCTGGAGGCTACAGAGTAAAGCCAAATCTAGACTCTTTCTCCAAGTGACTAGGAGGGATTGAAGTGGGTACCCAGGAAGAAAGCTCCATAGCCCCTGCCAGTGTGGGAGGTTAGGAGCAGGCAGCAAGCCTTGAAGAAATGAGAGTTGGAAGTAAGCTCCTTCCGACAGGGCTGTGAAGAAGGATGCGAGCAGGAAGAGATTCATTTCCTCAAGTAAACATAACCCGGGGTGTTTTTCTTATAGGCTGGATTCATTTACCCGGACTGGGAAAATAATTCCTATTATTGCTCTCTATCCCAAGTCACATTCAGAGTGACTTTATCAAACCCAGATAAAGATTTGGGGGAGGAGGCAGTGAGCTAGAGAAGACTGAGATCCTGTGTGACTCCAGAAAGTCACCATCTTATTATGAATGGCTTCAAGAGCCTGCTAAGGAGCTCACTGTAATTCCCTACAACACTGGCAGGTCCTCCAAGCCAGAGACCTGCCCGGAGCTCAGGGTTTCCTGAGCACCCCTGGTTTATCTGTTACTCTTCAGGGTGTAGCCCTCTTAAAAGGTTTCTCTTTTTAAATGTTTAGTTGTGTGTACATAGTGTATGTGTGCATGTGTATACAGTATCCCCAGAGGCCAGACCAGAGCAAGAGGGCATTGGATTCCTTGGAACTGAATTTACAGTTGTGAGCTTTCTGGGAATCGGACTTGGGTCCTCTCCAAGAACAGTATATGCAGGGAAACAGCTGGGCCATCTCTCCAGACCCCACTCCCTGCTTTTCTGTAGGAGGATGGACAGAGAAGCCCATGGGCATGACCAGCTGAGCTGTCAGTAGCCCTTCTCAGTTCAGCTGTGGGTGAATACACCTATTCTGTATGGGGCCTTCTCGTTCCCACCTGCATCTCCCCTACTACCCCCATGGAGGCACAGCTCATTCTATACCTGAGATATTCTTCGTAGGAAACTATTTCTACCATGTTTTATATTCAAGTTGTTTTATTTTAAAGCACAAATCGCAACTACAGTCAGGACTAAGCTGGCTGCCTAGCATTATGTAAACCGGGCACCGTGGGGCACCGTGGGACTCACCTGTAGTCAACACGTGGGAGACAGGTGGAGGGTCCATGATGCAGCAAGGAAGAGGCCAACGCGGGCTACAGGAGAGCTGTAAACAAACTCACAGCACACACATAAAACTTGTTAGCACATGGGCCTGTTCCTATGGGCCGGATCCCACAGCCCGCATCTGGTCACACTTCCCTGGAGTTCTCTCTGCCGCAGGGTTAGCTGTGGCCAGCCCAACAGCAGCTCCCAGTTCATGGTCTCAGCCAGTGCCTGGATCTTCCAAGCTCTTCGCCCACACCAGTCAGATGGGTAATACTTTCTGCTTACCCTATCAGACTGTGAAATATCAAGTCTTCCCTTTGCTCTCAGGGTCAGGAGAATTTGCTTAAGGATTTGCTTTGAAGGCAGGTTTCTGAAGAGGCTCCTCTGGCCTGTCCCTGCTGTACCTTTTATGATAGTATTCCATTTGTCTGACTGTCTGCCTGTCTGTCATCTATCGGCCCATCATCAACTATCTAATCTATCATTATGTAATCTATCTATGAAACTATATATCTATTTAACATTAATCTAATCTACCTATGTATATATCTATGTAACTATGTATTTATCTATCATTAATCTAGTCTATATCTATTATCTATCTCTCTATCTACTCTATCTTCTATTTACCTATGTAACTATATATTTATCAATCTAGTCTACCAAATCTATCTCTATCTATCTATCATCTATCTATCATCAGTATGTATGTATGTATGTATGTATGTATGTATCCCTACCCATCTTTCTCATACTCACTCTTCAAAGAAAGACTTACTTAACTTTATTTTATGTGTTATGAGTGTTTATCTGCATGCATATTTGTGCGAGTGTGCATTCCTGAGCCCTTGGAAGCCAGAAGGGGGCACTGTAGCGCTGGACCTGGAGTTATAGACTGTTGTGAGTCACCATGTAGGTGCTGGGAACTGAACCTGGAACTGCCAGAAGAGCAGCCAGTGTTCTTCACCACTGAGCTATGTCCCCAGCTCCTCGTTCTCACTCTGAGTTGAAGCTCCTCTCCAGGCTCTAAACCTCTCCTTCCCTTAAGGTCCCCTCATGCCCCAATCTCCTTATTCTACGATTTCTGTCTAATGCTCTCTTCCATTGCTAGACCTCATGATGGCCTGAGACCTCTTCTCTATTACACTGTATCTTCTGGAGGGAATTATGTGTCAGCTTCCTTTCTGGGCAAGCTGCTGCCTCTCTTCTTTCATCGCATTCAACAACAGTTAATTAATTAACTACATTGAGATGACCACTACTATTCAAACAGTGGTGAGCTCCCAAAGAGCCCTGGCTCTGTTTCCCCATGTCTTAGTTAGGGTTTTATTGCTGTGAACAGACACCATGACCAAGGCAACTTTTGTAAGTACAACTTTTGTAAGTAATTGGGGCTGGCTTACAGGTTCAGAGGCTCAGTCCATTATCACCAAGGCAGGAACATGGCAGCATCCAGGCAAGCATGGTGCAGGAGGACCTGAGAGTTCTACATCTTCATCTGAAGGCTGCTAGCAGAATACTGCATTCCAGGCAGCTAGGATGAGGGTCTTATAGCCCATACCCACAGTAACACACCTGCTCTAACAAGGTCACACCTTCTAATAGTGCCACTCCCTGGGCCAACCACATACAAATCATAACACCCTGTGAGTCTCAAACAGGGTTGGGAAAGGGTCCAAACCCGACCCTCCTGGAACCTGAGATTTTCACCAAAGCCAAGGTCAAGGCAGGAAAACCGGACAAAGAGAGCATTGACTACAGATACATGGACAGGTCAAGCCAAGCACAGATGAAGTACATTCCTGCTTAGAGATGACAGGCTGGGACTCCAACCTCCTACCTTCCTGTTCAAGTTTAAGGACCAAGAAGGACGTGGACCAGTAAGATATGGCTGGTTATGTTCTCCTCCTGTTTCTGGTTATTCGGTTATAAGTAGAGTCTCCGTCTCCATTCATGCCTCCTGTCCCAGCTCCCCCCCTTCCTCGCCCCTTCTCTCCCCTCCCTTCCGCTCCCGTCCCCGTCCCTGCTTACACCCTACCCTTCCACTGTCCACTGTGGTTTACCAGTTGGTGTGATTGCCTGGAGAGGTGATGCTACATCCAGTGCGAATTGGTGTTTTTCTGCAAAACCTTGTGTTTTGTCCAATTAACCTTTATCTTGTTTGTTGCAGTAATTTGCACAGCTCCGAGCCATGACAAGAAAGAGGCTACCTTCACCTCAGTCAGCCCACTCAGTCACTCTCTCAGGACCACCTGACCTCAGCAATCTTGACAGAGCACACCCCCCTCCCTGACTTCCCAGCATGAACAGGGTGGGGTCTCCCTGACTTCCCAGCATGCACAGGGTGGGATCTCCTTGACTCATTACCCAACACGTGCCAGCCCTCATTTCATCTTAAATTAAACGCAGCTGGGGAGAGGATGCTGGGAGTCCCCAGTGGAACCTTCTAGATCAAGTCCAGGAGCATGCATGGGTGGGACCCCAGGAACTTGTACTGTTTCAAAATGTTTCAGGGCCTGAGGTGCCTTGGACCATGGCTGCCAGGTAGCAGGTACCTGCACTGTTTCTGGAGTGGACTATGAGGGATTCCCAAAGACTTCCAGGAACCAACTGCTGTCCTGAAGTTGGTAAGAGCCATGGTCCCCCCGCCCCCCATATCACCATGGCAGAGAAGGTGGAAATGCAGGCACTCGCATGCTGATTTCTAACCCCCATCCCCATCTCCCTCTCACCTCCCCCTCTCTCCTCCCTCTGCCCTTCCTCTCCTCTCCCTGATCTTCTCCCCCCCCCCACTCCCACCCCCACCACCTCACTCTTTTCTCTCTCCTCTTTCTTTTCTTATCACCCACCACTCCTGGGGCTCGGGAGTCAGCACAAACATGATAGTGGCTATAGCTGCTCTATGCTTCCCCCTCAAAGTCTGCAGTGCTCACCCACCTTCCCCAACCCCCATTCCCGTGAGGCTTCTCTTTGCCCAGAACCTGACCCTGGCTTTTATATGGTCTAGTGCTAGTCACTTTAAGGGGAGGCATCTTTCAGAAAATAAAACCATATTATAGCTAGAATCCTGCCTGGGCATGTGGCCGTGTGGCCGTGAGGACCCGCTGCTCCCTGGGTAGGTTTGTCTCACTTCTAAGCATGGCTAAGTCCACGCAGACTCACGCTCTTTGGGTTTGTAGTGTTAGAACCAGGAAGGCTTGAGAACCTTTCTGCCACTCTTAGGACCATCCTCAACTCTGCCTTTGCACAGGCTGAGAGAAATCTCTCCTCCAGGCAAGAGCAGGAAAAAGCTCTAGAGAGAAGGTCATTCATCCCCAGAGGACGCACCCAGCTTGGCAGGCAGCATCGGCCTTAATGTATGGAATGCATTTGGCCAAGACCATGACAGTCATTAGAAATGGGCCCTGGGTGTCATTACCCCAGAGTCTGCCTGTGAAGTATGTGTCCTCTGAGGAAGGAAAGCATTAGGGCGCCTGAGATGAACTGGTCAGCTGAAAATACTGGAGTGCTTTATCCTTGGAAGGAAATGAAGCCATTTATTGGAGGACAGAAGTTCAGGATAATAGTTAAAGCAATCTGACATTTCCATAAATTAAGCAGATGTGTGTCATTGGCATAATTCAATGTGTGCAGACATTGATCTATCCTCCCTGAGGCCCAGAGGGAGGCTTCAGGCTGGGAGCAGAAGTAGGAACCCAGGACCAATGTCATCAGACACATGTCAAGGAGCTGATGGTGGTTTTATCTGAGACGGATCCCCTGTGTGCCTACACATGCTCACACACATTCTCACACACATTCTCACACACATACTCACACATTCACAAGCTCACACAGATGCTCACATACATGCTCACCCATCCACAAGCTCACACACATGCTCACATACATGCTCACCCATTCACATGCTCACACACATGCTCACACACATTCTCACACACATACTCACACATTCACATGCTCACCCATTCACAAGCTCACACACATGCTCACACACATTCTCACACACATACTCACACATTCACAAGCTCACACACATGCTCACCCATCCAAAAGCTCACACACATGCTCACATACATGCTCACCCATTCACAAGCTCACACACATGCTCACACACATTCTCACACACATACTCACACATTCACATGCTCACCCATTCACAAGCTCACACACATGCTCATACACATGCTCACCCATTTACATACTCACACACATGCTCAACCATTCACAAGCTCACACACATGCTCACCCATTCACAAGCTCACACACATGCTCACACACATACATTTACAAACTCCTTCATCCAGATATATCAGCAGAAAAAAGCAATGCTGTAGCCTTAATTTTTCAAACCTTATTTTATAATGACGGTTCTTAAACACTTTAACCTTTCTTCCAACCCATCACCCACCAGAGGTAGTAAGGGGAAATGGTTATAATGATATGGGGGAAGTGGACCTGTTTAGAAATTGTCTTTGGAGCAGCTTCCATCTGCGTTGTCAGGAAATCAGCAGTTCAGTTCATAGATCACCAGTGGCAGCTCAATCCACTCTCAGAGTTTCACGGACACACTAGCAGTCCAGTTCAGTAGTATCGGGATAGCAGCCGTGGTGGCACGACCCAGCAGGATAGCCAGGCCTCAGCCAAACTGGCACAAGTCAGCAGGAGGGATATGGGCTACAAGGTACAACCGGAGAAGTTCTTGGCTGTGTCTTCCTTGACAATGATCAGCAAAGACATGAGACCAAGAAATATTTAGCTATGCAAGCGAGCCAAGCCGAGACTCTGTCACTGTCCCTTGANTCCTACCTTGGGAGTCATGTGTTCCAACTAATAGCTGACTGTGAGCATCCACTTCTGTGTTTACCAGGCGCTGGTATAGCCTCCCACAAGACAGCTATATCAGGTCCCTTTCAGCATTATCTTGCTGGCATATGCTATAGTGTTTATTTTGGTGGCTGATTATGGGAGGGATCCCTGGCAGCTGCCTTCACTGGTTGGTTTGATGCGTTTCTTTCTATGAAGTCCCAACACATGGAACGCAACTACAAAATGTAAGTTGGACAATATATGTGTGTTGTTACTGAAGAATCTTTCATCACACATCCCCTCAAGAGCTTGCCTTAGTGAAACATCCTTTCACCTGTGTCTGCTTTGAGAAAACACTCCTTCACTTGTTTGCCCCAGCAGAACACCATTCGACACAACCAATTTTCCAAAGAAAACAGAAGTTTCTATTTCACAGTGTGGCCTGTCCCATGTCCCATTTCCCATGTCTGTCTCCCAGCTGGATTGAAAGGACTTGCTCCCTGCTGCGAATACCTGGAAGTAAGTTATGGCCTCACCTTCTGTGAGCAGCAACGGAAAACACACTTTTACCAACTTTCCTGTGCTGAGCACTCAGCAAAGAGCCTGGAAGAAAGACACACTCAAAAAAGCAGACCGGCCCTCAGAAAATGTTCTCTGAGAGGCTGGGAGATAGCTAAAGGGTAAAGCCATTGCTGTGTGAGGGTCATAGCTTGGGTCAGATCCCAAGACCTCCCATGGAGCTGGACACAGCGTCCATCCATCTTACCAATGCTCCCATAGCTAGGTGGAAGGCAAAGACGTTTTCAGTCCAGCTAGCCTGGTACACAGTGGCACACAGCAAAACGAATCTGTCTCAAAGTTATTAGAAAGTGAGAACTGGCCTACATATGCACACATAAGGACACACACACACACACCATGGCACACACACCAAGGCACACACACCAAGGCACACACATGTCTATACACATATTTCATACACATACATAATGCCTGAAAGAAAATAATTACATACCACACTAGCTAGTTTTTGTCACAACTACAGAACATTTTGGCACAAACTAGAGTCCCCTGGTGTCTTACGGAGGGCTGCCATTGCTGGCATGAAACACCATCACTAAAAGCAACCCGGGGAGGAAAGGGTTTATTGCACTCATAGTTCGACATCCTTGTTCACCAATGGAGGAAGTCAGGGCAGGAACTCAAGTAGGACAGAAACTTGGAGGCAGGAGCTGATGCAGTCTATGGAGGGGTGCTGCTTACCAGCTTGCTCCTCATGGCTTGCTCAGCTGCTTTATTACAGAGACCAGGACCACTGCCCTGGGGGACACACCCTGGTGTATCAATAAGGATGCTTCCAGAAAGTTTATGAAAGCACTAAGGTCAAATGAACACTTTGATCCCAGACACTTCACTTTCTTCTGTTCTGCCCTCAAGTTTCCAGGCAGCACAGCTGTCCATGGAGCACTAGCAGCATGGCTGTCTCGTCTCTTGCGAGTGGGCTCCACCACAGGAAAATGTGACAGCACTCAGAGAAGAGTCATGGATGATGACCAAAAGCTAACGGTTATATTCTAAGAGGGCAAGAATAAAACCAATTACAGCGACGTCCTCAAGCAGCCCAGAGGCCAAGATCCCTACATTATGCTCCTTGGTTTAATTAGGGTAAGACAGCCAGCACAGTCCAGTGCAGAGAAACTCTCTTAATGGTCAATGTACAAAGGTCATCCTGATGGTAGCTAAGCACCACCATTTGTTCTCCTGAGGGTTGGCGGGAAGGCAGGTGGGGATGGTGAATTAGGTCAAGGGCCTATGCCGGCAGGGGTAGGGAGCAACTGACCTACTGCCGATGCCACTGTGTAAAGCATCAGAGATCGGACCTGTGTAAGAGTCCAAGGGCTGTGTTCTCTGCTTAGCCCAGTTCAATGATGCTTGGGTGGCTGTCACAACCCTGTGCCTGGTGAGGTTGTGTATTGAAGTGCCCTAGTGCCAGGAGAGGAATCCAATCATCACATGGTGGTAAGGTGTAGCTTCCATCATGAAGAGACCCGAGTAGTGGCTTAAACAGGGACGCCTACATGGATTTGAGCAGCATAGGATGGGCAGCTTAGCTCGTCACATTCTAAACTCACGGATGCAGGCTGTGTTTCCGTGCCTTCTCCTTTAATGTCCCCAGCACCAAAAGCTCTCCCTAGGTTGTGTCTTTACCTGGGACACCACCTCTGGTACTAACTAGGAGACTGTGGGGAGTCATAGAAGTGCTCTGGGAATGGGGGGAGCACACAGAGACTGTGGAGCACAATTTTGTGCCAGAGAAACCTGGCTGCTTGCTCTCCACCCTCACCCAACTGTCAATGGGGACATGGATGTTGCTTTGTGCAGTTCCCGGCTGAACCTGTGTCTGAGCAAAGGGAGCCGTGTGCACACCCGGATCGTAAGAAACACCAAGATATGATAACTTGGTTTCTGTTCATTTCATAGTTACTTTACAGTTCATTTTACTTAAGATTGAATAAAACACAAACAACCTGACAGCTCAGATGTTTGGAAGAGAGCAAGAGCTTGAAGTTTGCAGTTCAGGGTCAAAGCCATTGGCTCCCAGCTGGACATCATCTTTGGTGGTCAGAGGAGAGTGGGGGGGGTGCATAGGAGGACAGTGGGTGAGGGTACCTATCATGATCCATGATTCTCATCAGTTTGGGCTCTGTTTCATATGGTCTTCATACTGATGATAAGTAGCTGGCTGCTTCAACTCATCCAGACAGAGCTGCTGAGCTGCTGAGCTGGGCACAAAGTGAGATGCTCACTGTAGCTTGTAGGCCACGAGTGTCTCCCTGAATAATGGTGGCTTCAGCCTGGATAGATGGAAAAATGTGGACAAATGTCCCCAGAAAGCTGGTTTCCTCTGTGCCCTCCAGGGAGTCCAGACAGCAACAGAAAACAAGGTTGGAGTTTGGTTCTAGAGTTCTGATAGCTGCTGGCTATGTGACCTTGGATTTAGGCAGTCAGGTGTGGCTGTCTTTGCTTTCTTTTCTTTTCTTTTCTTTTCTTTTCTTTTCTTTTCTTTTCTGTTTTGTTTGAGATGGGGTCACATGGATTCAGGGCTGACTTGAACTCTGTAACCAAAGGAAATCATAAACGTCTGATCTTCCTGTCTTCATATATTGGGACCTGAGACCAAGGATCACGGGGTGTACTACCAGGCCCATCTTGTAAGTTGCTGGAGCTTAGACCCAAGGCTTCTGTATCCCTGGCATGTGCTCTACTGATTGAGCTCCACCCTGAGCTAATATTCTATGTCCATGTCTGAAACTCGACAGGCAACAGCAAGCCTGCTCAGCCTGCACCATCACGAAAGGAAGTTATAGCTTCAGTGCTCATAGAGGCACCTCTGCTCGCTGAGCCCAGGGACTGGAAGATTGCAGTCACTGTCCAATGGCAGGAGGCACCTCTGACCCGCCCTTTCCTGGTGGGCGGATTTGAACAGCCACTGGTCCAGAGGACAGCCCCCTAGCTAAACTGTGCACCTCAGAAATAGTGCCAACAGCCAGCTCCTCAGAGTCCTTTTTAGCATCTCCAGCCGCCAAGTTCCCCTGCCTCTGCTTCCTCTCCCATTGTGTGTTCAGTAGAGCACGTGCTGTCATCACCTGCCTTTGAAGCAGATTCAACCATTAGCAGCTTCTCTGCGTTTCTATAAATATTTAAACCGCCAGCACTCAGTAATCACCACTGTATGGAATTAGGATGGATCAGAGGGTGCTGTCTACCAGAGTCCTTAAGCGGGGAGCTAATCCTTTCTCAAGGAAGTCTCCCTTCCTGGTTTCTGAGAAACAGAACATGTGGGAGCCGACGACTTGAAGGTGAGAAGTTTGAATTTGGCTCTGTCTTCAGCCAGATAAATCATCCTAGCACTGTGACTTCAGGAACAGCCCGAGTCTCCTCTGCAGTGGACTTCCAGCCACCTGGGGAGTACATCTGTGGGAATCCCATTTCTTTAAGGCTCCCTACCCTTCCTCAGCACCCAAGCTTCCAGGCCTGTGGGAAGGAAGGGGATTCTGGCAGCCAAGCCGACCACTTTTCCTCAGGCTTGGGCAGCTAGCTCATGGAGCTTTCTTGGGGTTGTGGTGGTATGTTTAGGCTTGGTTTGTTGAAAATCACAGTGACCTTTTCCTGGATGGCTGGAGGGTGGTTTTAGCTGAGCAGAATCTCAGGATTATGTTCTAAGAGAGAGAGAGAGAGAGAGAGAGAGAGAGAGAGAGAGAGAGAGAGAGAGAGAAGCCCACACATGTATACACAAAATAAAATTGTGACAAGACACTCTCACTTGTAATCCCAGATCCAGGAGTAAGAGACGTGTGTGTGCGTGTGGGGGGGGTGTGTGTGTGGGGGGGTGTTCTTGACTACTCACCCTAGCTAATTGGCAAGTGCCAGGTAGGTGGTCGAGCAGATCATGCCTCAAACACCAAGGTGAACAGTATCTCAAAGAACAGACCCTAAAGCTGATCATTAGCATCTGCATTCATGTGCCTGTGGAACAGGCACACAAATCCTGTCCAGATCCCTGCCATTAGCATCTGCATACATGTGCCCATTAACATGCACAGAAAGCCAGTCCAGATCTCTAGCTTGGCACAGCCAGCTGTCTGTGGACCAGTGTCTCCTGGACCCTGGCTCACAGCAGAGCCCGGTATTGTATCCTAGGGATGAATGTTTAGGCCTTCATCCTTTCCATCACCTTATCCAGACAGTGAGTGACAGGGGGTCTCAGGATTTCTGGTGAGATCACCGTGGGCCTGCACCTTAGATACATAAGTTGCTTCTCTTGCTGTGACAACACACCTGACCGAGATAAGGCAGAAAGGACTTATTTGGGTTCATCCAACGTGGTGTCAAGAGCTTGTCGTGGCTGACGACACTACAGTTTCAGTCAGGAAGTATATATATATATATATATATATATATATATATATATATATATATATATTTTCTGGTATCCAGTCCAGGACTGAATACAGGCACTCTCTACATTTAGGCGATGTCTTCCCACCTCAGTCAAGCTTCTCCTTACTGAAAAGCTCGGGGTACCAGAATACTATGGTCAAAGCCTCATCATTTGGATGAGACACAGACTCAGCCCTGTCCCCAGAAGCCCTGTCTTCCTGGGGTGGAGGGAAGGAAGGGTGTGTAACATCAATATTTCTGAATTTCAGTAGTGTGTTAGAAACTCTGAGATGATGGGTTGGGTAGCATCTGGGTGTGGCCTGGAAATCCAGAGGGGTAAAATCACCCCAGGCAGTCCCAGGAGTGCCACCAGGGTGTCTGACCCCCAAGCCTACAAGTTCCTACACCTTGTCATAAGCTCTCTGTCTGCCCCCGCCCCTCCCCCCAGGCTGTAGGAGAATATAACAGCACTGACTGACAGGCTTAAGATCTCTCTGTGCCAGGCAGGGAACAAAGGGCTTAGATATTCAACAGCGCTGATCTTTGCCACAGCGCTGGGGAATGATGGGTCATCTGTATTTCTTCAAGATGAGGTGATGGAGGTTTGGGAGACAAGGGATGAGAGCCTGGGGCTAGCTTACCTTCCGAGTTGACATCTCAATCCAGATGGTACTTCTGCCATGACTGTGTTTAAGGAAGAGATTTCCTCCTTGCCTATGGCTAAGGAAGAGAAGGTTGTTTGCCTGGGAGAAGTCCTGTAACTTTCCTAATATCTTTGCAGGGGACACATGGAGACTTAGTGTGATGGGCTTGTTGGAAATCCATACAGTCTCCATATCGTTCATGGTCCCCCTCCCCCTTCCTGCAGGATGCCATGCCGGTAGTTGGGCACATGAGACAAATCTGCTTCAGTGTTCCCTTTGCCAACAGCAGCCATCCTCAGAAATAGAGTTCTGATTACCACAGGGCAGTCGCTGCCAGGAAAAGGAAGCCCTTCACCTGTAAGTCAAAGACATACCTACTGCCCTCTGTGTACTGGCTACTGGGGTCCACTGGCTCGACTGCGCAGGGGTCGGCTGCTCCGAGACTGGGAAGTCTTTGTGGGCATCGTCGCATCTCCCAGTGAAACTTGAAGTCAGGCTCTAGAGAGCACACGGCTGAGTGAATGAGTATGTAGAAAGTTTCCAGTTCATTTTTCTGCATTATCCCGGGTCTGTGGATAAACAGAAAAACAATAATAGCTGTTCCTAGTGCTTTAATTGGTATCCACTGTGCCTTAATTAGTCAAAGAAAGAGGAGGAGGCAGGTGGCAGGAATTCTCACAGCCACCTATTCCGAGTGTGCACAGCCCTTCAGGGCCAGGATAGCAGCAAGGGTTGTCCATGCGGATAGCTCCCTCCTGGCAAGCATGTCTCCACAAACCTGGGTCCAGGCGCTGGTCTGCATGCTCCTTCTGACAAGGGGAAATTGTTAATGAAATGAACTCAGAGCTACTACTGCTCAACAGACTGTCCAACAGTGCAGGGAAGGATACTTCTCAGAGTTAAAAGTGGGCTTCATTACAGATGGAGAGATGGACAGAGGACAGATGAGCAGACACAGATGACTTTCAAGAAGGAATAGCTCAGGTTCCAACTCAGCCTCTATCCAGGAGTGAAATCAAGGGTAAAGCGATCCCTTGGCTCTTAGCCCATGCTCTGATGCTATAGCAAAATGTCAGAGGCCAGGTAACTGAGTAAGAAGAAGGGTTTGCGGGACTCCTGATAGAGGCGGCTGGAAAGTCCACAAGCAAGGTTGTGTCTTCTCCCTGGCATCTAAGTGGGACCTCCTTAAAACATCATCTCTTGTCAGTGGAGTCAGAGTTACAGAGATCACCCTCTTTCATAACAAGGACTCCCCCAGTGACTCATTAGCCTACTTGTAGATTAACCCAGTCATAAGGGCAGAGTCCTCACAGCCCAGTCACCCCAAAAGCTCACACTTCCAAACATCATTAACAGTTGACTTTGGGGACCGAGTTTCTAACCCACAAATGTTGGGAGATACAACACAGATCCTGCATAGTCCTGCACTGAGAGATATTCTACCTGAGGATGTTAGACTGGATTCGCGTGAGCTGCAAGAAGTGGCTGGGTTAGAGTCTGTGTTGTCTACTCATCCCTGCATTGCTCTTGCAGACTGTGGACCACCAACTCCCCTATGCCAGTGACAGAATGAAAGCTGAAATGGGGTCCTTCCCTGTGGGGTGTCCACGTGAGAGGTGCAGGACAGAGGTCCTGGGCCTGGGCTCTGGCACTGAGCTGCTCAATCCACTGCTTCCCCACCCAGTCCTGCTCTGGAGAAATGATCTCCTTTCCTGCCATCAGCACTGGCCACACCAGAAGCATGACACCAAAGCATGACAAGAGAGTGCCTCACGTGGGGTGAAACTCTCTATACTCCATTCCCGGGGTTTCTCCAACACTAAAAGCCCCTTTCTCAGAGTGTGCATGCGTCCTTTGTTCCGCAGGGTTGTAGGGCATAGCTCTGCCCTCTCCTTCTTCATCTCTAAGAAGGAAAAAGGAAGTGAGGAAGGCTTCTCTCTAAACCGTGTCTGACTGAGTGAAGAACACTGGGCTTGGGGGCATGGAGACTGCCTGGCCTGCCCCTGACCAGTTTGGTGGCCTGGATCCCACTGATCTACCTACCCCAGCTGGCATGGCTGGCTTGGGGACAGCATCCGCGAACCTGCTGGCACCTAGTTGTCATTAGCTGATGGACTCCTCTTGCTCAGGACATCTCCCTGGGGAGTGCATTCCATCTGGAGTTAAATGGGTCACTGGGCCGTTTTTTTGTGTGCTTATCTCTCGTATTAGGTTAGGGTTAGGGCAAGATATGGATCCTAAGATGCGGGGTCTGCCTCCACATCCCACTGCCACCCGAATCTGCATCAGGTATGTATTAATTTATAATTAATACATTAATTACAAACTTAAAATCGATATATAATCAATCAGGCTTGTGTGTTAGCACATGCCTGTAATCCCAGAACTAAGGAAGCTGACATAGCAGGGTCATGAGTTCAAAACCAGCCTGGATTAGATATAAGATCTCGTCTTGGTTTTAAAAGAAATAAATAGGGGCAGGGAGAAATACATAATCTAATGAAAATGGTTTGTTGGTTTGCTAATTTTCAGGAGATACTTTTAAAACCAGATGCTGAATCACAAAGTCCTGGCCAAGAGGGCTGTCTGGGGCAGCCCACTAGCCTCACAGCACCCTGAAGCACAAAGCCACACACTGGGCTTCCATAGCTCAACCAACCAAACTCAGAGCAGTACCGAGCACAGAGCAGTACCAAGCACAGAGCAGTACCGAGCACAGAGAAGTACCGAGCACAGAGCAGTACCGAGCACAGAGCAGTACCGAGCATAGAACGTGTGACAAACCAGAGGAGAAACAGCAGAAGGCGTCTGTGGCATCTGAGGCACTGTCAGGGTCATGCGCTTAGGAGATGCCTACCTTACCAAGTTTTCCTCAGCCCCCCATCCCCTTCTGCAGTGTGGGCCATGAACCAGGCAATGCCCCAGGTCAAATCTAAAAACAAAACAAAACAATAACAACAACAGCAACAACAAAAAAACCGAACCTATCCCAAGGATTTCCAAGCACCAGGGCAGAGATGGTGCCTTTCAGATGGCTTCCAGATGAAGTGAGCGTTCTCTGAGAGCTCTCCCTGTCCTCCGACGCCCTTTCTGATAGGCAACAAAACATTTGATTTTCTTCTAATAGATCTGTCATTTTACATCAAGTATCCATTCCTATTGACCCATGGAACCTCAATTTCAAAGCCATTAAAATCTAATTTTCCACACCGTGCCCTAAGAGATAGGCTAACTTTCAAAGAATAATTCATTTTCTTTAAGGAAAAATGCATATCTCTCTGTGCGTGTTGTTTTCTTTTCTTTTTCCTTAAAAGTAAGTCAAGAGATGCAGGTACAGGCATGGCTTCTGCTACTCCTCCGGTCTCTCTCTGGCTAAAGAACTTAAACACGCCCCCCTGTGAGGAAGGGCTGCCCACTGTGCTCTGCAGTCTGTACTTATGTGGGGAACCACGATTACAGGGAGACTATAAAACGCCACTCAGAAAGCAGGACAAGTGCCTCAAGGTTATTTGCCTTGAAAAACAATATACCCAAGACAACCCAGGACATTCAGACAGCCTAGCGCCTCTATAATTTATGTATTTCTTCTTAAGGGTTAAACTAAACCATCCCTTTGAGATTCTGAGATCAGCACATCTAATGAAAGATGGCCAGGACCACAGCATGGGGCTGCTGAGCCTACATCCTCCCCTCTGTGAGGGGACAAGAAGCTACATGTACACACTCGTGAGAAGCCAGGTGTCAACATCTGGCAGTCCTCAGACACTGTCTACCTTGTTGTGGAGACAGGGTCTTTCTTTAGCCTGAAGCTCTCCCAGCAGGCCAGGCTGGCCGCCAAGAGAGCCAGGGACCTGTGCTGAGAATACATCACAAGCCCACTCCAGTGTGATGGCTAGGAATTGAACTCAGGCCCTCATTCTTGTGTGTTACTGGGCAAGCTGCTCCTTTTGTGCATTTCCTGATTTAGGTCACTGTGCTACGGTTTGAAAAGACAGGAGTCGGTGGCCTGGTGAAAGGCTCATAACATGCTCTCTGTAGTCCTTATAGTCTTTTTGAAAGACTGAAATATTTTTAGAATAAACATTTAAACTAACAGAATTCATAATAGGTATGGTGATGGTTGGAAGGCCTGCCAGTCCTGAGCACATCACAGAGTGTGGGGAAAATGGTCACTTCATCTAAAGAGATTTCGGCAAGTTATCTTCAAGCACTGGACCAGAAAACTGTGTCTCCTCTGAAGCTTGCCTGCCTGGATTTGCTGGTCCTGGTGGCACTGGGAGAGTGGCTGGCTTGTAACAGTTGCTCAACTGTCTTTTGATTGTCTCCTACAGGTCAGATGGCATCCAGTGGTGTGCTGTGCCTGCGATTCCTCGAATCCAAACATAAAAGGGTAAGGCTGGTCTGGATACTCGGGGTGCTCCGCAGCACCCCATGTCCGTAGGGAGGACCAGAGTGAGTCACATGATCAGAAGGACACAGAAAGGCAGAAGCCAGGTTCAGGATTGATGGCCAATGGGATGTTGATAAGGGCAGCAAAGGCTTGAGAACTGTTGGAATAAGGTGTACTCTTCTGCTCTTCCTCTCCCTCTCTATCTCCATCTGTCTGTCCGTCTGTCTGTCTTTCTCTCTCTGTGTGTCTCTGTCTCTCTCTGTCTCTCTGCCTCTCTCTGCCTCTCATTCTCTGCCTCTCATTCTCTGTCTCTCTATCTCTGTCTTTCTGTGTGAATGTGTGTGTGGTGTGTGTGTATATGAATGCGTGTGCATGTGTGCACATGCATGCATAGGTGTGCACATGTGTGCATAGGTGTGCACAAACGACATGCTCAGGTGTCATATCTCAGGTGTTGTCTACCATCTTTTGTTGAGACTGGGTCATTTATAATCTTGGAACCTGCCATGTAGCTCAGCTGGCTGGCCAGCCATGGAGCCCCAGACAGTCATTGCCTCCATTTCTCTGGCTCTAGGATTATAAGCCCAGCCCCACTGCTGGCTTTTTCTTTAAAAACATGGATTTCCAGGAGATCAAATTCACTCTGCTCTCAAGGCCAGCACTTTATTGGCTGATCCCTCTTTCCAGCGGAAGGTTGTTATTTTCAAAGGGCACATTTCATAAAATCTTCGTAAAACAGAATCATGCTCCAAATAGCCACACACTGCTCCAAAGTGACCACAAACTCCCTCATCCTGCAGACATGAGGTTATCCTCTGGCACCTCTCCTCCTTGGAGAACAGATCAAAGCATCTTATCTCTCAGCTCTGCATTCCACACTGGAGCTCCTTTACTAGGTCTCGGTGGTTCATACAGGAAGGAAGCTCAGCCAGGGACTGCAGGGTAGAGGAGCCTGCAAAAGGAGAACAGTCAGTCCTGTCTCCACTGTGCCCAGGGAGCCAGCTAGTTGGCTCCTTCTGACACCTATCCCTGTGGTGGACAAGAACATGATTCTGCATGAAGACCATAGGAGTGGAGGGAGACCATGTGATCCATGGGTCCTCCACAAGTTCAAGGGTCACACCATTCTTTATGATCTTGATTCAGCCAACAGCGGTCTGGCTGAGGCTACCAAGTAGCGGATCCTGCAAAGCCAAGGTCTTGCAATACAGCCAGTCCCAGGCAGGGATCCGTGGGAAAGTCAACCCTAGAATCAACCTGGAGCTGCTATACTAAAGGAGCCAGTGGAGGAAAGAAGGACTGGGGTGTTGAAGGAACCCAGAGGACTTGCAGAGGGGAGTCTGGGAGACACCCCCCACCCCAGCAGCCACAACCACAAATGGTTCCCAGGTGTGAGTGGCTCCCAGGTGTGAGTGGTTCCCAGGTGTGAGCACATCTGTCCTCTCCAGCTGCCTCTACCCTCTTCTGTCCTTTCTCCTCTCCCCACTCACAGGCACACCTCAGGCCTCCAGAAGCATAAGTGTTCCTGCTGTGGATGTAGAGGGTAGCCACAGTGTATGAGCTGTATAAATCTCTTCTTCAAGGGGGTTTAAGTGGTTTGAGTTAAACAAACAAAACCACAACTCCAAGAAAAGAATGGGAAAGTACTTTGAACTTTCTTAGGAAAGTTTCCAGAGCACACACAAGAAGACATGAATGTCTGCACTTGGAGTATGTCCTTGTTCCAGCAGGATGAGGACAAATGCCTTGGGGCCAAGGGGAACTCCAGTGCACACCTACTGTGTGCGCAGGAGTCCTGCACAAGGTTGCCCCAGTCTGTCCCATTCCTCAGTAGTGACACAAGTGAGCTCAAACCAGACAGCGAACTGGAGCCTCCCATTCTGTGCTCCCTGTGACTCCCTGAACCTGGACCCTTACCCGACATTTTTATATCTGTTTATCTATGTATTATTTGTCTGTTGTGCAAGCATTTGTGTGTAAGTGCTATGGCTCTTGGGGATGATCACAGAACAACTGTGAGAGTTAGTTCTCTCCTTCCAGTGCAGGTCTCAGACATGAAGCTTAGACTACCAGGCTTGGTGGCAGACCCTTCACCTACTAAACTCTCTTGCTGGCCCCACACACTCTGACCTTCTATGCATTTGTTCCCTTGCATACAGAAATCACTCAGTAAATGCTCTGAATCTTGGTGAAGCTGGCAAGGACTCACTGTGTGTGTGTGTGTGTGTGTGTGTATGTGTGTGTGTGTGTAGTATGTTTTAGTCTCTGTGTGTACATGTGTGTATGTATATGGTGTGTTTGTGTGTGATGTATGTTTGTGCATGTGTGGTAGTTATGTGTTTGTGTGTATGGTATGTGTGTGTGGTGTGTGTCTGTGTATGTGTGATGTATTTGTGTGTATGTATGGTGTGTATATATGGTGTGTATGTGAAGTGTGTTTTTGCATTTGTGGTTTGTTTGTATGTATGTATGTGTGTGGTGTGTTTGTGTGTGTGTGGTATATGTTTGCGTGTGTGTGTTTGTGTGTGTGTATGTGGTAGGTATGTGGTAAGTGTGTGGGCTGTGTGTGGTGTGTATTTGTGTGTGTCTGTGCGTGTGGTCTGTATGTGTATGTGGTGTGTGGTGTGTGTTTGTGTGTGTGTGTGTCTGTGGTAGGCATGTGTTTGTGTGTGTGTGTGGTATGTGTGTGTGTTGTGTATTTGTGTGTCTCTGTGTGGGGTGTGTGTGTGTGTGTGTGTGTGTGTACATATGTGGAGACCAGAGGACAACTTTTCCTTCTTAGTTATGTCCTTCCACTATGTGGGTCCCAGGAGTTGAACTCAGACTTTGTGGCAGACACCTTTATCCAGGATCATCTTAACAGGCCCAGCAATCTGGCTCTTCACGAGACTCTCAAGCTCCTGTGAGCTTTGCTGTGCTCCTGTGAGCTTTGCTGTGCTGTAGTCCCCTGCAGGATGGAGGAGGGGCTAAGGCAGAGCCCTGGAAGCCTTGCCTCTTACTACAGCTCTTAGCAATGTGTCACCATGAGCCTGCACCCTCACGCCTCACAAGATGTTAGAAATGAGAATTCTCATTAGGGCTGAGTCTCTCACACTTCATCTGAGAGAGGAGGGCTAAAGAGAGCACACCCAGAAGAAACTTTCCTTTGAGGCGCATGCTGGGCCCTGCGCTGCAGCAATGGAATCCTGACTTCCAGTTCCTTCCTTCACGACCATCTGTTTCCCCAGAGACTCATCTTGCCACAGAGTTCTATGTATGCCTCTCGCTGTCTCTCATACAGTCTTCTCCCAAAGCAAGATGTCACCAATGTTTCCACGGGGCAAGTTCATCCAGAAAGAATGATCTGAGCTACAGGATCTAAATCTGTTGCAAGGAGCTCTTCAGGTCATGCACACACATGCAGGCGCCCACATGCAGATACACACATGCGAGCACACACATGCGAGCACACACATGCGAGCACACCCACATGCAAGCACACACATGCAGGCACACACATGCAGGCACACACATGCGAGCACACACATGCGAGCACACACATGCGAGCACACCCACATGCAAGCACACACATGCAGGCACACACATGCAGGCACACACATGCAGGCACACACATGCGAGCACACACATGCAGGCACACACATCCCCTCTGACTGAGTGATGGAGAAGGAGCTCGATGTTTGTTCTCAGCCAGAGGGAAAAGCTCCAGGGCAATGTTCTGTCACAAAACAAGCAAGAGCTTCTCACGCACAGAGCATCCCACGTCTGCCATTCCTACACAGTGACAGAAGGCTGAGCGCTCTCTTACTGCCCCCAAAGCCTTGGTGGTCACAGTCATTGTCTTCTCCTCCTCCTCTTCGACTTCTACCCCCCTGCTGACGTCTATGGGTCTCCTGGTCTCTTCATTGGGGACCCCACCGCTCCATCTTTTTAACAGAGCAGTTTGCATCAAGCTGCAGTGATGGGAACCCATTAAACAAAAGAAGCAGCAGCAGGCCAGACTGCCCCTGGTGAAGGTGACTATGGCTGATGCTGACATCCTGATTCCAAGGCTGCAGAGCCCAAGCAAAGAAATGCAGTTTCAGAAGAGACGGTTGGTGGGAAGGAAAGACTGGCTTGAGTCCTGAGTTCTGGGGTTGTGACAGGAACAAATTAAAAGTTACTCAGCCCATGGTGCTATGATAACAAAATGTTCGAGACTGAGTTCATTTATAGATGACAGAAATGTGTCTGCATCTTTTTGGAGTTGGGAGGTCAAGGTCAGTGTCTCGGCAGGACCTGGTGTCCAATGAGGGCTGCGTTGTCACTTTAACTTTTTCAAATCCTATTTTTAATGATAGTTCTTAAATGCTTTAACCTCCCTCATAGCCCACCACCCACCAGAGCTAGTGGAAAAAAAAGGATACAGGGGTTTGGGTGGGGGAATGGAGCTGTTTAGAAAGGTTCTTCGGAGTAACTCCCATCTGT
Organism: Mus minutoides; assembly: GCA_902729485.2. Classification (NCBI taxonomy): domain Eukaryota; kingdom Metazoa; phylum Chordata; class Mammalia; order Rodentia; family Muridae; genus Mus; species Mus minutoides. Next base: position 391,785 of record LR750374.1, on the reverse strand, counting down.
GTTGTCTGGAAATTGGCAGTTCAGTTCACAGGTTAGCAGGCAGGGGCAGCTCCATCCACTCACAAACACCTCATGGACACACTAGCAGTCCAGTTCTGTAGAGTTGGGTTAGCAACAGCAAGTGGCACAACTTAGCAGAGACAGCCAGGCCTTAGCCTAGACTCGAGTCATCAGGAGGGACCCAATGGGACACCAGGAGAAGTTCTCAGGGAAGCAAAGATCAGTGAAGACGTGACACCCAAAAGCATTACACAGCCAGTTCTATGAGCAAGCCTAGCTCTGTCTCCATCACTCCATGTAGTCCTAGTTATACACTCCAAATATCACCTGTCCTCCACGTGCCTTGTCTTAGCTAGCACAGGTACGTGCTAAGACCTCAGCACCTGCATCCAATCAGCCCGAGTCTGCAGAGTCCGGACAAATGCAGCTCAACTATACAATGTAAGGTGGACCCATACATGCCTGTTGTTAGCAAAGAATCCTTCATCACATGTCCTTTCATGTGCTTGCTTTAGCAGAACATCCTTTTACCTGTGTCTGCTTCAGCTAAACGTTCCTTCATGTGTTTGTCCCAATAAATCACCACCCAGCACAACTGACTCTCCAAAGAACTCTTAAAAGTTTACACTTCACTGCTTTCTGGTTCTAGGGTGGCTCCTGGTCCACTGAATAGGATTGATATCTTTCCCGTGGTGAAAGGACAAAGGATGAGGAGACCACGGAACTCTATTCTGTGGAGTAATAATAATTCAGTCTCCTTTAAAGGCCCCACCTCTTACCACTGTGGCTTTACCACCACCTCCAACTGCACCACACACCAAGAATAGAGCCAACAGGCACATATAACATGCCCACGGTTTTGACCACACTCTCTGCTTTGACAAACTGCTCTGTTAAAAAGATGGAGCAATGGGGTCCACCATGAAGAGACCAGGAGACCCATAGACGTAAGAAGTGGGATAGAAGTCAGAGAGGAAGAAGACTGACTACCAAGGCTTGAAGTTTCGTCTTGCGGGGTAGTAAGAGAGCACTCAGCCTTCTGTTACAGTGTTTTGACTCTTCAAGTCAAAAGTCCACAATGACCCACCCTCAAGCTCACTATGAACCCCTGGAGGAGATCCCCAGAGTGACCCAGTGATAACAGGGAGAGACTTGCCAAAGTTGGCCATCGCTACACGGATATGTCAGGGAACCCTGGTGCAGCTGACCATCATTGACTGTGACGCAGCCAGAAAGGGAGGACAGCCTTTGTCCTGAGGGCTGAGGTGCTTCCCCCAACCTGGACCCTGGCTGCATGAGCCAGCTGTTGTAAGCTTGCATGGAACAACCTCCATACATGGGAGACAGTGACTGTACGTCGGTGAGAGGAGACAGGTCTGCACCTTGTTGCTGAGATCCCATGTCCTCTGCCACACCACCTCTGGCCAGGGCAGAGCCTGCCTGCCTGCCTGCCTTGTGTATGCCAGGCCAATTACACAATGACTTCAAATGAATGAAGATTCTGCCTAATATTTTTAGTAATGATAACACTTAGCAGAAAAGTGCTTTTTAAGGCTCAGAGATGGAGAGCGTGGAGTGGCATTTAAAGCGGAGATGTCAGACAGGATCCGCCGCAGCCTTGCTAAATGTCAAACATTTCATCCACAGAGAAAGTGGCTTGTTAGACATATTTCCCCCCAAACCTGATTAAAACACAAAGTGCCTTTTGCATATTCGTTTCTGTTTTATGTGATGTTAGCTGTGTAGGGAAGAAACAGAGAGGGAGGCGGGAGGGGAGGGAGGCTGGGGAAGCCCACCAGGGCTGAAGGCAGCAGTCGAGGTGTTCATGGAGATGAAGTGAAAAACAGCCAGCTTGGGGGCCCAGAGGGGACAGTGGATCTTTGAGCAGAATAAATACTTTGGATGGGCTGAGGCCGCAGAAGCCCGCCAGGCCTGTGAGCTGCAGTTTGAGGCTCCGGCTGATTGGCTTGGCTGACCATCTCTCTCGGGAGCCCTGAAACCCCAAGGGGAGTTGTGCTTATGTTGGAGGACTAGTGCAGATGGCAGCCACACAGTTCCCCCAGCTAAGCAGCTGAGATCTCAGGACAAGCAATGGTACTGTCATCCCGATGATATCACCTGGCCAAATCCATCCTCCCTCCACGGTGGGGACAGCCTAGGGATGGGGGAGGGAAGTAGAGGCCACAGCTCCTGGGAAGGGAGGCAGAGCACAGTGCAGTGCGAGAGTGTAGCCTCTTAGATTCAGATCCCTGGGCTTGCACAGGCTCCGCCCTCCACACAGTGGTAGGGGCTTGTGGATGCTGTCACCAGGCCCTGAACTGATGCTGGTTTCTGAAAACCATGGTGGTAAGGGCGGCTTCTGGTTTCAGTCACTCATAGAAGTGTGTGGTCAGTGACTGGCCTTAAACTCCATCAGCTGGCCAGGAGTATGTATATTAAGTGGCCTTAACAACAGAAATCTGTATCTGTTTCCCATGCTTCTGAAAGCTGGAAAGTCCAAGGTCAAAGACACACGCATACAGACAGACACACACACAGTGACCAATCACTGTAGACTAAGTGGTTTAAACAACAGAAATCTGTCTCTCATGCTTCTGAAAGTTGGAAAGTCCAAGGTCAAAGACACACACACACACACACACACACACACACACACACACACACACACACACAGAGTGACCAATCATTGTAGACTATGTGGTTTAAACAACAGAAATCTGTCTTTCATGCTTCTGAAAGCTGGAAAGTCCAAGGTCAGAATGTTGGAAGTTTCTGTTATGTGTGTGTGCACACACGTGTGTATGTATGTTTGCTCACAAATGTAGGTGCCAGAGATCAGCCTTGAATCATTCCTCAAGAACACCCCCACACCATTGCTGTTTTAAGCCAGGGACACTCATTAGCCTGGAACTGGCAGGTCCTTTAGCTCTGGGGATCTGCTCTCTCCACTTCTCAAGGGCTAATTACAAGCCTGCCCAGATTGGGGATCAAACTTAGGTGTTCATATTTGCAAGGCAACACTTTATCAACTGAGCCACCCCACAACCAGATTCTGTTACATGTTAGCAAGGGCTTTCATCTCGGTATACACAGATAGATGTCTCCTTGTTTTGTGTTTATGACTGAGAAAGAGGGAGAAGGGAAGGAGGGAGAGAGGGAGGGAGAGAGGGAGAGACCTTGTTGTGTTTTATAAAAAGAAAAGAAAGAACTAGGATATGTTTGTAGAAGTGCAGTATAGGGAGTTGGAACGAGGTGCCTCTGTGGGTTCATGTTGAGGCTTCTCTTCCTCCTGAGGTACTAGCCACAGGATGGGTATAATACAGAATAGAGTTGATTTAGCACATGAGAAGGGGGGGGTGAGGGAGCAGAGAGAGAGAAAAAGAGAGAGAGAGAGAGAGAGAGAGAGAAGAGGCTGGCCAGCAGGAACATAGGGAGAGGGGAGAGAGGGGAATGGGGAGAGAAGGGACAGAGAGGGTAAGAGTAAGAGAGAGAGAGAGGAGGGGCAAGCAGCCCCTTTTATAGTAAGCCAGGCCTACCTGGCTGTTGCCAGGTAACCTTGGGGTGGAGCCTAGAGGGAATGCTGAGTCTTAGGAATGATGGCCTCTCATGACCTCATCTAAAACTGATGACTACCCAAAGTCCTCAATACTAAGTACTGTCACTTTGGGGGTATCAGTGTGTGTGTGTGTGTGTGTGTGTGTGTGTGTGTGTGTGTGTGTAGTGAGACATTCAGGCTATTTCAGGTGTGTATTTTAACACACACATACACACACACACACACACACACACACACACACACACCCCACAGGACTGTCTTAACACATAGCATCAGATCTACACATACAGGACAGGCACTTTTGAAGGCTACCAAGAAGTTTCCGTATTGTCAGCTCAGGCAAGTGCTGAGGGCTCTGGGACTCTGTCACTTCCGCAGGCCCCTTATGGATACCACATAAGAAGCCTGGCCCTCACATCTCATCGTGAAGACAAAAGTGGGGAACTCCTCTCTAGGGGCCCGTGTCTGGGCGCAGACCGTTCACGGATGCACAATGCAAGGGGGTCAGCAGTTGTCAATATTCTCCAACTGCCAAGGCAGAGCCAGAGGCAGTAGGCAGGGGCAGCAGAGCAGGCAGCGGCATCAGGTGGAATTATGCAAACCGCCATACTCACATGATCAGCTGCTAGCCTCCACTCTAACTCTCTGCAGTTTGGGATGCTCCTATCTTATGAATGTGTCTTTAGTGCGCCCTCCCAGGAAATTGGGCATTTTTATGCCCTGTGATTTTGGATGTGGAAATCACCCCCGTGCTCTCGTGTTACATTAAGAGGTAAAAAGATATTCAAGGCGCCAGCTGGATGGAATCTGGAGGCTGCGAGCACGTGTGGGGAGCTGGGAGCCTTTTTAAACTGCAGAACTGCAGCCCTGCATACTTGGCACTAACTAATACTTTTTAAATGGGATTTTAAATTTAACTTAAAAATGAGAGTCCCCTAGTGCGCAATTCAAATATACAAGGAGAGATTTGACAGGAAGTCGCTATCATCGGGTTATTTGGTCCGAGTCTGCGACTTGAGGCCCTTTGGCAACGAGAGTCTGGATTGCTTTCCTACCCTCTGGCATCTCTCAGGCTCGCTTTTCTCCTTGGAATGATTTGAATTTTTTTTAAGGCAATGGCTATTTACAGAAGGGAGCAAACAGGACTCCTACTTTTCTTTGCTGAGTTTTGTATATGAGTGCACGTCCTCTCTGTTGGCTTCCAAGGAAACTCAAACAATGGATGGATTTGTTAGTAAGCTTCTAGAAGCTTCTACCCAGGATTCATTTGTTTCCATTCTGATTGGCTACTGAAAGGAACACACCTGCTTTGTCCAACAGCAGAAAAAAAAAATTCTAATATCGATGACATTATAACTGGGGGTGGGGGGAGATGAAGAAACAGCTCAAAGGCTGAGAGCCAGCTCTTGCTGCTCTTACGGAGGGCCCGGGGTGCAGTTTCCAGTACCCACCTGGTGCTCACAACCACTGATAACTCCAGATCCAGGGGATCCGACTCATGGCAGTGATCTCTTGTTTAAGTTATTTCTCTTAAAATTTATCGATTTTACTTTTAATTATGTGCATGTGTGTGTAAGGGGTGAAGCTGGAGCTGACTGTGAGCTGCCTGATATAGGTGCTGGTATCTGAACTCAGATCTGCTGTTATGGCAGCGAGCACTATGAACCACTGAGCCATCTCCCCAGCCCCAGCCCATCCCTCATATAAACCCCTCTCCAGGTTCTAAAGGGATGCCCCTCCTTCCCTTGAGAGACCATCATGCTATCTCTGATATGATATGCTGTCCCTTCCTAATACTCTCCCACGGCAAGACCCAATCATGTCTTCAATGGTCACTCTCCCCTCTCCTAATATGGCTCCTTCCTGAAGGACACCTTTGTGCTAGCTCCTTTTCCAGACCACCTACCACCCTTGTCTAACAACAGCCTGCAGCTGCTTGCATCCCAGTGTCAGATGTTCAGAGGGTGAGGGTAGCATCAGGAGATGTGCAGGTGTGTGGGTGAAGGGATATACTGTATTTCCTATCCTTCTCACCCCACCCTTGCAAATCAAGAGAAAGCTGAGTGCAGCATGCGCAACTCAAAAGTCTACAAAACCATTCCCAGAACTGTTCGTTTATTTTCTTTTTTTAAAAAAAGATTTATTTATTTTATGTGATTACACTGTGCCTGTCTTCAGACACACCAGAAGAGGGCAATGGATCCCAATACAGATGGTTGTGAGCCACCACGTGGTTACCGGGAATTGAACTTGGGACCTCTGGAAGAGCAGTCAGTGCTCTTAACCGTTGGGCCACCTCTCCGGCCCTCAGCGCTGTTCTTAAGTTGCATAATTTCTACAGCTCACTGGACACCAAGCAGCTCATTTAGGTTGCTGAGGCTTTTCTACTTCCCAGGATGCATGTCTGCATGCGAGCATTCAGATGTCTTTCCAGATGGGCACCAGAGAACAAGTTCTTTCCTTTACCATGTGGTTCTGCTGAGTCCACAGTGTCTTCCTCAAGGTGCTTTGTGTCCAGCCAGGCACTCAAGAGGGGGAAAGAATCACACCTTTCTGCAGACACAGAACAGGGTGACACTGGAGGCAATGGTCTCTATCCCAGGAGGCATCCTTAGTGCACCCACAGTACAAGCTCTTCAATTGTGTCCTGTCTACCATCATCATGGTGACCTTTCTCTTGGGAATGTTGTGAAGATGTGTTCTGAAGCCAGGCTGTGTCTGGGAGACGTGTCACAACCATAAATCTATTTGCCACTTTGCCACCAGAGGCTGGGTCTTCCAGCCATATCAATCCACCTACCCTTGTGAGGAGACCATGATGGTGGCTGACAACTTGGAATGTAGATCACCTCGGAGATGGGCCTCAGGGTATTATCTTGATCTCACTCTTGTGAGAGAACTGTCTACTATGGGTGGCACCATTCCCTAGGTGAGATCTTGGGCTCCACAAATGGAGAAACAGAGTCCAGCCCCAATATTCAGCAATTATTCTCTGCTTGGTGACTGTGGATGTGCTGCAACCAGCTGCTTCAGGCCCCCCTACTGCAGTGTGAATCACACTCGTGAAGTGTGTACCACGTAAACCCTTTCTTCCATTTGCTCTTGTTGGGGAATTTTATCACTGCACCAGGGGAAAAGACAAAAACAAAACAAAACAAAAAACCCAAACAAACTAAAAAACAAACAAACAAAAAAACCAACAAAAACCAAAACTAAAACAAAACAAAACAAACAACAAAAGCAAACTTAAGACAGGCCCCAACAGCAAAAGCTGTTCAAGTGGTCAGTTGCTCCATATCAAGAAAATGGATCAGGTTGGGTGTAACACACAACCACCATCTACTTTAAAGGAAACATGGAGATCCTGAAGACATGACAGGTCTGCAGTTCAAAATGCTGCCTCCCTGCTGGGGGCAATGAGCAGGGGTAGAGCTGGGATCTCCTCCTCCAGCCTCAACCTCCACCCTCTGTGAGAAGTTTTCATTCACATTGAGTTCCTCCTGTCCTCTCATGTCCATAGCAGACTGGATCCACCATGTTTCTATTCTCCTTATCGTGGGATGTTTGGTTTCTTTAAAAACCCTGCTTGTCCACAGGGACTGGCCTCCCATGGCTGCACAGGACATCCTTGCAGGGGGAGAGTCTTCTGTGGACAAGCCAACGTTACCCAGCCTGTGCCCCAGACACCTCCTTCAGTATGCTTCTTCTGACATTTCTCTCCAGCTTCATTGTTCGTGATCCTAACCCGTATTGAGAGTTTAGGTGCATACTTGCTTCATTAATGACAGAGGGCCACTGTTCAGTTTCTGACAGCCAAAGAGTAATGCATTACAGCCAGAGGCCCCTTGAGTATTGAAAACAGCACACAACAACATAAATCCACTGGCTCAGGGTGACTTGGGTGTTGTTCAATTTTGATACCTAATCTGAGACCAATCCTAAAACCCTGAAAAAGACTCACCATTCTCAAAGACAATCCAGAATTCCCAGGCCATCCCATCCCTGGTCAGCATGACCTAGCTCTTCATGGCCCCAGGTGCTCCCTTCTCTTAGGAACCCCAAGGGTAAGTCTCTCAATGCTTTCCCTCAACCCCCTCCATGGAGAAGAAGTCACAAGCACATATGAAGTGAAGGTCAGTGAGTCTCTTGGACAGTTCTGGATCCAATGTGATAAAAGGATGCTGGGAATTTTTACTCCTCCCCGAGCCCCGTTGCATCTAGAGACTGTAGCACACACATTGTACTCATGGCCTTCTGAAATCCAGCTCTTCAGCTCTGTGTTCACACCAGCTGTGTCAAAGTGACATGGCCAACCACTCTCTGACTCCCTAAAAAGTGCAGCATGACATCGGTGCCCCGCACAAGTGGGTCTTGAAGAGAGAGCAGGATGCTGGGATTAAGGAACATGGAGATCCCTCCTGCACCTGCAGAGCTCTGCTTTAGCTCTGGGGGGGGCTGGGAAGGGCACTCCTGTGAGCCTGCAGAGCAAGCACTGCCATTGTGGGCTGACTTTGGAGGACCGAAGGATGCTCGAGGATGCACAGCTGCTCAGCAGCCCTGCCAGGATCCACATCTGTAGCTCCTTCAGGGGAGGAATACTTCCTTTATCTTCCATCTGCAGACTTTAATTTGCTTTCTTCCTGAAATTTGCATATATGAATCTAAGGGAGAAGGGTGAGGAGGGCTGCTGAAAAGCGCCCCATTATCTTTTGTCAGGCGAGACACAACATAGCTTTGCTGGCACTGGCAGCAGCCACAGGGACTCTTCCACCGCCTGATGGAAGTGCATGTGGCTGCTGGGCTGTACAGGCAGAGCTGGGAACAGTCATGTGGTCGCTCTCATCAAAGATATCCATTTGCTTGGTCCAAGTGGGGCGGGTCCTGCCTGGAGGAGTAGGGATCACTGTGCAGTTGGAGCAAGCTCTAGACTTCCCTGTGATCAGGGGATCCACGTCCCTGCAGTGGTGAAGGATGGGTGTGGGCAAGCATGGGGGTGTCTGTGAGATCAGATGAGAGTATGTGAGGATGGAGGCCAGAGTTTATAGGCACAGAGGAGCAATCAGGAAGTAGTTCCCCCAATGATAAAAGGGCTGTGGATGACTGTGACATCAACACCTCCGGGGGGTGGGGTGGGGGGGGAAGTCCTGAAGGCATTGGAAGGACTAAGGCAGGAGTGGGGTACAGATCCCAGCTAGAAGATCAAGGGCGGGGGCCAGACCAGGGGATGTCAACACTTCAGTCCTTTGAGGGACATGCCTGGAACCCCAACAGAGCCATCACTTCCCAGAGGGTCCCAGAAGTCTTCCCTGAGATGGGCAGTACGGAGAGACTGACAGACCGAGTGCTCTGGCTCCAGCTGTGCAGACACATCTGCAGGGACCCTCATCTGCCCTCTCGCTCCCCATGATGGATGGCTCTGGAGAGACACCAGCGCTCCAGATGGGAACAGCCTGTTTAATGCTCTGTTTCTAAATCTGAGGAGATACAGCATCCCATCATTAAAAATTCATTTAGACTTATCTTAATAGGAAACACTATAACTCAGCTGGACCCGCACTTGACAAATGGCCTTCCCTCAAGAGAAATCTTAAGGCAGGAGACAAGGCTCTTCATCACTGCATTCTGTGGTTAATTTCCACAGGGCTGACAGCACCTCGTGTTGTTCAGAGCCACGAGTGCTCGCATGCTGTCCTTCTGTCCAAGGTACCACAAAGAGACACAGGTCTGAGCTTCTCAGACCCAGGGTCACGTGGTAGGAGCTGAGGAGACTTAGTTAGACAGAAACTTGTGGTGCTCCATGGTTCTAAGAACGGGAAAACCTGGAAGCAAAGAAGAGAGATGCTGGCATGGAGAAAAAGCCTTCCACCAGGAGAAAATCCTAACCTTGAAGGCTGTGAGCGTCCCAAGTCCAGTTGAGTCTTTCAACCATGTAGAGTGTGATGGATAGCGCTGTGCTAACTTGACCCAAACTAGAGTAATTTGGGACGAACAAAGCTCAATTAAGTAAATGCAACCACAAGACTATCTTGTGGGCAAGGCTGGAGTGCATTCTTCTGATGGATTGATGAGGAGGGCCCAGACCACTATGAGTGGTGCCAAGCCGGACTGGCGGTGCTGGATACAATACGATGGGAAAAGACCTGGGGAGCGCGTCAGTAAGCAGCTTCCTCCGTGGCCTCTGCTTCAGTTCCTGCCTCCAGGTCCTGCCTTGACCTCCTGTTCTGACCTTCCTAGATGGCAGATTGCAAGTTGTAAGAATAAATAAATCATTTCTCCCTGAGACGTTACGTTTATGGTGTTCATCACAGCACAGGAAATAGACAAGGAGCACACGGTGCCCAGCATCTGAGCATTTGGTTTCTAACACTCTGACCTGTCTTGTTTCTCGGAGCATCACCGGGCCTCAGAATCAGGCGGCAGCAGGGGCCCACAGCGGATGAGAAGAACTGAGACTCGTTCTGTTTGGATTCACTCATCTCCAGCCCGCTGGGCTCAGGAGAGCACCACACCTCCAGCCACTGGGAACAACTTGATCAAAAACCGTCTCAAGCTCGAGTGTCTATTTCGAGTGTCAGATGTGTCCCTCAAGCCATACTGAAGTACTTCTATCCAAGAACAGACTACCAAGATACACAGGAGTTTCACAGCAAGTTCCGGGACGTCATTTTAACAATTTTGTCAGGCATGGGTATTTTAGTTTTGAGTCCACTGCTGTGATAAAACATTAGGACCATAAGCAGCTTGGGGAGGAAAGGGCTTATTTCTTCTTACACCTCTCAGGTCACGATCTATCACTAACAGAGTCAGGGTGGGAACTCCAGGCAGGAGCCTGGAGGCAAGAACTGAAGCAGTGGCCATGAGGGAGCTCCTTAGCTCTGCTTCCTGGCTTGTCCCCCATGGCTTGCTCCATCTGCCTTCTTACACTTCTCAGGGGCACCTACCCAGGGGTGACACCACCCACAGGGGGCTGGGCTTTCCCACATCAATCAACTATCAGGAAAATTCCCCACAGACTTGCCTACAGGCTAATCTGATGGAGGAGGCATTCTCTCAAAGTTCTTTCTCCTCAGATGGCCCTCGCTGTGACAAGTTAACAAAAGTTAAAAACAACCAGTCCAACCCCCACACAAGGACTACTTATATTTTCCATAGGGGAGCTTAGGAACGTGGCGGAAGAGGTCAGTAGGAACCTGGGGAGGACCTGCAGGCAGAGGAAACATAGGGTGCAAAACTCCTTAATGACCTGACGTCATCTAGATGCAGCAAATGGGTTGGTGGATTGAGCAGAAAAAAATGACACTAGCGGAAGGATGGGACCAGAGAGGAGGAGGAGCTAGGACTCCGGTGGGCAATGCAGGGAGAACCCTTACATCTGGTTGGTAACAGGAGGGCAAAGTCATGTGGGTCTGACAACCATGGAAACCAAATCTCTAGGCTCCAGACAGACGAGGGCCTTATTGACTGTCTCCCTGTTGTGATAAAATGCCCCCAAGAACAGCTTAAGAGGGAAAGGGTTTATTTTGGCACATAGTTCAAAGAGGACACAGTCCATCATGGTGAAGAAGGTATAGCAGCAGGAAGCCATGGAACAGGGACAGGAGGCTGGCTGGTCACGCTGCAGCCTCTCTTAGGAAGCTGAACCGTAAGTGTGGACGCATTATAAACTCGGGGCCCAACCTCAGTGACTCACTGTCATTCGTGAGGTTCCACTTCCTGAAAGGCCCACAACTTTCTCAAACAGTGCCCCCGACAGGAGAGAAAGTGTTCAAACAAGATGGGAGGTGCGCATTTCACAGACAGACCACAGCCTGCACGTGAACCCAGTAAAGCTGACAGGCGAGTGCAGTTGGCCTGACAGGGCAGAGGGGACTTCACATCCCATCAGGTCTGAGGAAAAAGGGAATGAAGGAAATCCTATGTCGGAGAGAAAACACAATTTCCCACACAGGTGCCTTGACCCTGACAGTGAATGGTAGGGTGCACGTGAGAAGAAAACCTGAATCTGGCTAGGACTCATGAAGGCCTCTGGATGAGTGCCACAGGATGGACGCAAGCGGCCTCACTTGCAGACCCTGATAGACCTTGGGAGAGCTGTCAGGGCAGATTTAGATGGCGGATCAGACAGTGTCTTGATGCCTACACAGCAGAGCCCCACCCCCCCTCCACCTCTCTTCCAAGTTCCTGCCCCAGTTTCTCCTCCATAAACCACGATGTTTACCGCTCCTCCCAGAGACAGCTGATCTATCCGCTGTTACACACTATTATGTGTTCACTCTAATTGAGGCAGTGGTTAGGAATTGAAGACGCTTTATGGCACTCACTAATCTATTGTCAGTCTTTAATTTTATAGACAGAAACCAGTTAAGAACCAAGTTATAAATGTTCTCTAGGGAATTCAGGCCTGACACACACTGCAGTATCACAGCTGATATGCAGGGGTGAGGGGTGGGGAGGAGAGGGCGGCCAGGCAAAGTGCAACCTAGGAAGAGGGGCTTCCTGTCATCTGACTTTGTAAATTTATCTTTGCATTTGTGCACGTTTATGCATGTGTACGTGTGTGTTGGTACATACATGTGGAGGTCATGGGAGAACCATAGATGGTATACCTCAGATACTTTCCACTGTTTGAGAGCAGGTCTCTCATTGGCCAGGAACTCAGCCAAGTGGGACAAGACTCTCTGGCCAGTGGGCCTGTGGCAGTTTGAACGAGATGTTCCCCATAGTCTCGGGCATCTGAATACTTGCTCACCAGTTGGTGGCGCTGTTTGGAGGATCTAGGAGGCATAGTCTCTTTGGAAGAAGTATGTCACTAGAGTTGGGTGTTGAGGTCTCAAGGCTATGTGCTTCCAGAGTGTGTTCTCTGCTTCCTACTTGCGGTTGAAGATGTGAATGCTCAGCGTGTCAGTTTGCTGCTCCATCACCAACTGTCACACCCCCATCCATGCAAACGATGAAGACTCTAACTCTCGGGAACCATAATTCCAAGTAAACTCGTCTTCTATAAGGGACATGGTAGTTTATCTCAGCAGTAGAAATAAGTAATACAGAGCCCTGAGCTTCTGCCATCTTACCAGCAACTGAGATTTGAGCCACAGCCCATCATGCCTGGCATTTTGTGTGGGATCAGGTCAGACTCATATCCTAACCTTTGCAAGGCAGGCGCTTTACAACTAAGCCATCTCCCTAGTGTAGGCCCTTCCTTCTTAGGCAACGTATCGGTGAAGAAGGCTGTCCAGAGAGCTCTGAGACCACGAACATCAGGGATGGGCACCCTTCAGTTCCCCTCAGCAGCTGCACCCAGGAAGAAGTCGGCATGTTTCTGGAGGTGCAGCACAGATCACATCACCTATCAATGTCAGAAGAGTCCCACGGCACAAGTGAGTCTGTTCTGCTTCTTGGGGCTGCATCTGCAGCAGTCTGAGTAGGGTCAAATGCTGGCTGGTGAGGTGTGGTGAGGCTGCCAGGACGTCAGGATGGCAAGAGATGCTGGGGGAATTCTGCTTTCAAAATCCCTCTATCTGCTCCATAGTGGTCCTTAGGAAAAGCCTCACAGAGATAGCTAGCTGTCCATCAGGACAAGACGTGAGGTTAGTCTCCAAATTTCCAAGTACCAACACTGTCCCTAACATGTTCCCTCAGCTGTTTGCCACATCCCTAAGTGGAGTCAAGAGTGGTAGGTATTCAAGTTGCCCTCCAAGGGTCAATAGGTACATGAAAATCTAAAACACAGAGATGGGTGTGGCCTGTACAGATGTTGTTCTACACATAGGACTCAGAAGAGCAAGGACTCCCGATACCCAAAGGAGACAGGACCTGGGCCTAGTGCGGTCTCCCCGAGGATGGTACCTTGAGGCTAAGAGCAGGACAAAGGTTACTATCATGTGCCTAGCATTCTTTAAGTGTTCCATCTAGAATCTGGGTATCCTCTGGCTGCACCCAGCTACCAGAGCCAGTAGTTTATGGCAAGGCTGGTGTTCCTGGCTTCCCATGGACACAGCCCAAGGAAGCCACTCCCTTCTGCTTCAGGTTCAACACATTGGAGTTTGTCCTTGATGGCATGTCAAGGTCAGACACCATCATCTGTGTTGTTTGCAAAACCTCAGCTGGAGACTTAGGTTGTACTGGTATGTCTGCACCAACCCAGGGGCTCCTATGCCAAGCCTTTTTAAAGGGTTAGAGGTTCTTGGTAGATGCTGTAGGCTATCTGCCCCTCCCACCATAGGATGCTTCCTGCCCCTCCCACCATGGCTGCTTCCTGCCCCTCCCACCATGGCTGCTTCCCACCCCTCCAATCATGGTTGCTTCTTGCCCCTCTCCCCATGGGCAGCTTCCTGCAGCTTCCTGCCTAACAGGAAATTTAGAACTAGGCTTTATGCTCTGTCAAAACAGGATACAGCGTGAGAACTTTTCAGACACAATTAACTTTCCTTCCTTCTCTCACCTGCCCCCAAATCAGTCACTCAGCTATATTCTCCCTTTTCTCCTTTAATTCACCTCTAATCTTTTCTTGAAGCTACGGGGCACTTAGGGAATTAATTCAATGGAGCCTTATCTGTGAACTCGCGGTGACCACTGCCCCACGGTGGAAAATCACTCTCAGTGCAGACACAGTTCAATTGAGACGTGAGAACTCCTGAAAGCCGAGCCCATCAAGGCGTGCCAGCGAGGCCATTGCCGTGGAATATTAATAGCACGGGGGAGATGTGACAGGAATTTATGACTGAAAGAGAGGTAACAATGCGCAGGCAATCCAATGTAAACCTCATTTTGTAGAGATAAGTGTGCGGCGTGTCAATAGAGAGGGAAACAGATAGCATTATGGAAGGCCGATGTCGCAATTCCTGAGACGCAGGATGTCAGCACTCCCAAGGAGCTTCTCTTGCTTTTCTTCTCCATGACCACGAGATCTTGCCTCTTGTCTGGATATTACCCCCATGCTTCTCCAAGCTAAACCTCTGTATCTGGATCATCTGTGTCAACCACCGTGTGACACAACCCACTTGTGAGTGTGTCCCAGTCAAGCGACCACGTCTTCACCATCAGACATAGGGTGCTTACATTCTCGCTGCTGTGCTAAAACACCGACAAAGGCAGCTTGGGAAGAAAGGTCTGCTTTTGCTCACAGTTGAGGACACGGTTCAATCATGGCAGGGAGGGCTCTGCAGCAGGAGCGTGAGGTGCCTGTTCACGTTGCATTCACAGCCGGGAAGGCGGATGCTGGTGCTCAGCTCGCTGTCCTCTTTCCATGCAAGATCTGAGCCCATGGAATGGTGCTGCCTGCAGTTAGTGTGCGTCTTTGAATTGATTACTTTTCTGTTGCTGTAATCAAATACTGTGACCAACAGTAACAGGAAAAAGAAATAGTTTATTTTAGCTGACAGCTTCAGAGCGAGATTCCATAACAGAAGCAAGAGTGGCAAACTGGCTGCTCGCATTTTGTCTATATACAGGAAGTGGGGGGGGGGGGACAGGAAGTAGGATGTACCGTCAACCCTTAAGGCCCAACCCAGTGACATAATTCCTCCTGTAAGGTTCTATTTCCTAAAGAATTCATAACCTTCCTAAACTGCTCCACCAATTGGGGACCAAGAGGTCACATACCTGAGCCCTAGGGGACATTTCTCATCAAACTACAACAAACTTCGCACTTAAATCATTAAGCGCAACCTGGAAGCTCCCTCGTAGACATTTCTAGAGGTTTGTCCCCCAATTATTCCCATTTCCCAACAAGGGACAGTAGAGATGAATAATCAATCATGGTATGTCTGTGTGCGATATGTGTGCATGCTCACACCTGTGGGAGAGGAGGTGTGTGTGTGTGTGTGTGTGTGTGTGTATGTGTGTAGCTGTGTGTGTTCATGTGTATGACTGAATGTGACTGTGTGTGTCTGATTGTGTAACTGTGTGTATGTCTGTGTGTGTAACTGTGTGTGTTTCTGTGTGCATGACTATGTGTGTAACTCTGTGTATGTCTATGTATGTGACTATGTGTGTCTATGTGTGTGACTGTGTGTTTGTCTCTCTGTAGGTCTCTCTCTCTCTCTCTCTCTCTCTCTCTCTCTCTCTCTCTCTCTCTGTGTGTGTGTGTGTGTGTGTGTGTGTGTGTGTTCCTGTCTCTGTTTCCCATGTGGTGAGGTTACAAGTGGGCTGCTAGGCCCACCCTGAATTTATTTGGGTGCAGGAGATTTGCATTCTGAGCACTTCCACAGATCTTAAAGGTATTCGTTTTAACAGCATTTCACATAAACTGAGACGAACACGCTACATGTGCTTTAGCCATTTGGCTCAGCTATTATGAACTATTATATTCTTTGCCCATCTAGCTATTGAACAAGTTGCATGATTTGTATTGATTTCAAGAAATCATTTATTTAAAATTACAGCTTATTGGCAAGAGATGAATTCTTCTTGCCCTGTCATGTTTTTGACTGGTTAATAAATGTTTCCCATAAGGCCACATGGCCAGCTCTATGAATCCCAACCTGGTGGCTAGACTTAGTGTGGAATGTCCATTCTTCTCTCCCAGCACAGCCCTGGAAAGGTTCCCAGGGAAATAGGACTTTGGGGCCTCCACTTTGGTACAAAACTTTCAAAGACATTGATTCCCCAAAGATAGGCTGGCTGTGAAGTTGCCTCTGTAGACGCCAGGCAGCAGGTTACAAGGGCATCATGCCTCCATCACTGGAGACCTCTGATATGAATCAAATCACTAAGGGCTTTGTTCCGGGGGAGGAAGGCAAGCTCTCTGCGTAAAGAGCACTCTTGACTGTTTCAAGATGGTAACTATGGTGCTGCCCCTTAGCTGAGGTCTTTGGGGAACTTGCCTTTTGAAGGCTGGATTCTTTATGAATATTGTATCTTCTTTATCATGGAACACTCACCTCTGAGACAAGTGACTTGACATGGCTCACAGCCTGTGGTCTCAGCTCTCAGCCACGGCTTCCTGAGATGGCCGAGGCTCTGTCTCTGATCCTATTGGGCACCCTCTCATTTCCCTTTCTCTCTCTCACTTCACTAGGCTATGAATGAAAATGGGAGTTAAAAGCTGAAGAGAAGGCTCAGCCAGCACAGTCTCTTCAGTGTAAACAGAAGGGCATGGGTTCAGATCCCCGGCACCCATGGGAAAAACCATGTCACATACTTCTATGATCCCAGCACTAGAGCAGGGCTGAGCAGAGGCAGGTAGATCCTTGAAGCCTAGTGGTCAGCCATCCTAACTATACCCATGAGAATCGGGTTCCGTGAGAGACCTTATCTCAAAAATAAATGTAACTATCTGAATTCCTTGCAGAGGACCAGAGTTTCAGATCCCAGTACCTACAGGGAACAGCTCACAACCACCCTGTAAGTACAGATCCAAATCATCCGGTGTACTCTTCTGACCTCCTCTGACACCTGCACATTGTGCTCCATGCATATATTTACATAAACTAAAAATAAATATAAACAATGAAAAATATGTTGAGATGGAGAGTAATTGATAATAGACACCCAGTGTTGACCGAGGCTTCCACAGACATGTGCACCTACACACATACATATACACACCACACTAACAAATAGACATCACAGAGAGAGAGACAGAGACAGAGACAGAGACAGAGACAGAGAGACAGACAGACAGACAGACAGACAGACAGACAGAGAAGGGATGTGTAGTACAGGCTCCATACCACACCTGAGCTAGGACCACACTGATACGGCCATTGGCTCTCTGCATCTGCAGGGTCCCACCCCACCCAATGCAACCATACTGGACACTTAGACATATTTTCCTGTCATCATTCCATAAACAATACTGTCCGATAGCAGTTCACATGTTGTTCTAGTTTTTCTATGGTTGCTGTGATAAACACTGTCCAAAAGCGACTTATGGCGGAAAGCGGGTTTTCTTCTTACAACCATCATATCATATCATATCATATCATATCATATCATATCATATCATATCATATCATAACATCTGACACTGAAGGAAGTCACAGCACGAATTCAAGGCAGGAACTCAGGCTGAGGCCATGAAAGAATATTGCTTGCTGACTTGCCCCTCATGGTTTGCTCAACTTGCTTTCTTATACAAACCAGGACCAACTTGCCCAGGTCTGGCACTGCCCAAAGTGGGTAGGGCTCTCCCACATCTGTTATCAATCAAGAAAATGCCCCACCATTATACCCACAGACCAAACTGAGGGAGGAATTCGTTAGTAGAGGGTCCTTCTTCACAGTGAGCCTAGCTCATGTCGAGCTGACAAATCCCAACTAGCACATAGATGTTGGATTGTAGTGCGTTCTGGCAGGTGACCTGCACATGGTTTCAAGTGCATGAGAGAACATGCCAAGGTTCTGAACAGTCATGTCACTTGACCATCTGCTGGTCTCAGTTTCTTGGGAGTTGTTAAAGGTGTTGATATTTGACACATCTGTACAAGGAGACATTCTCGTGCTACCAAGACTCCATTGGCATCTTGTCATTCATCAATGCTGCCAACTGAAGATTGCCTCGCAACAGATACTACATGCATGCTGCACTAGGGACAGATCCCAGACCACACAGAGATGTTGTGGGAAGCCCAATGCCCATAAAATCCACCAAGAAGCTGACCAAGAAACAAGACACCCTGTGGAAATGAGGCAGACAGTAGTAGGCCGACTGAGTGGCCGGCTGGGAGAAGGTTGGTGTGCAGGTAGCAACAGCTAGAGATGAAATGATCAGGGACACCTGGGGAAGGCCAGTCCAAAGCTCAGCCTTCTGGCTTCTTTGACCACAGAGATATGCTTGGCTTTTATTCAGACTGCAGTAAGATTGACAGAAAGCCCACCACAGCAACTGCAGGAAAACAAGTGGAAGGGAAGGCCAAAGAGAAAGAAGCCTGAAGTCTGAGCTTCCCTGAGCAAGGGAGGCAGGAGATCAGAGACTGCTGTCGTGGTTCTGGGAGAACTGACCCGGCAGCAGGTACTGTGGGGGCAGGGAGCAGTCTGGATGCAGATGCTGCGGCAGCTGCGGGCCTTCCCCTTGTGTGGAGATAAGTAAGAAATTATAAAGCCCGTTTCCCACAGAATGAGTCGCTCAGTCATAATGAAGGCGGAAGGCTGGATGGTGCTATTCTTGAAGAGGACTTTTGTTTCCGTCAGTGGTTTTTTACTAATTACCATAAGTACCGTCCATTTAGGATTTTGCTGTAATTCCAGTCCCTATTAGTGTGTGAGCGGTGCCTTATCTTTGCCGCAAGCTACTGTTTATTCATAGGATGAGACAGGACATCACGGGCATTGTCACATCAAATAAATGTTGTTTTTTGTATTACATTGTATGCGGTAAGAATGGGCCAGAAGTGATTTGCCAAATAGGAAGTGCATTTGAAAGTGAATTTTGAATTTTAAAGAAAACTTGCTTGCTCCTGCTTGGTGTGAATGACAGGGCGTCTTATGTTCCAACGTCTATCTTTTGAGGTTTTGCCTTAAGGAAATCTGAGCTGACTAGTGGGCTGAGACATCAGAGAGGGGGGGCTCGTTCACAGCATTTCCAGGTCACCAAGGGACAAGGAGACCCATTGTCATTCTGCACTGAATGGGCATCTCGCTGGCTATCAGATCCAGGAGGCCTCCATTTCTCTACAACTCAGCCACAAAGATGTCAGCGACCCAGCAAGTCAAGCTGGAGCCATATGGAAGTCAAGCTGGCTTGTCCTGCAGAGCTTAACTGCTCAGGTGCCATTAGGATTCAGAGCGGGGCTTTAAAGGAGCTACCAAATGGAACACACATCTGCAGGGAGCAGGGGGAAGAACACCTCTCTCCATCTAGGAGAGACACATATGGAAGCAGGCAGATGTTTCGGATGGAGATGGCCGGACTAATTTGCAGTTTCTAAATCTGCAGAGACACAATGTTCTGTCATTAAACATTCATTTAGGACCATCTTCATTGGAAACAATGTAACAGATCCATGAACCTAGATGACAAATGCCGCTCTCTGGGCATAAAATATTAAAGTGGCAGCCTCTAACTTTTCTCCATCTGACCCTTTGTGGAATTACTTGGATGGGTTAAAAAAAATGACATCTCAAAGTTTACTCATGTAGAGTTTTAGCAGGTGCTCCCTTTGTATTGAACAACATGCCACAGGCAAAATAGAACTGATGACCCACAAGACACAGTGTAGCCACTGGAGAAGCCTCCAGAAGATATTGTGAGCATTTAAGAATAAATTCAATAAGGGCTGGAGAGATGGCTCAGCAGTTAAGAGCACTGGCTGTTCTTCCAGAGAATCCAGTTTGATTCCCAGCAATCACGCCAGGGAGGTCACAGTAGTCTGTAGAGCTCCAAAGTATCTGACACCTCTGGTCTCCATGAACACCTGCGTTCATGTGCACATACCCTCACCCCCTAACCCACACTTAAAAATAATAAAAAGTAAAATGAACAAATTCAGTTAATCAGGATGTGTCTTAATAAACCATCGCCCTCTTGTTGATATTTGTTTTAAAAATGAATTATATTTTTAAACTTCCCCTGAGTGTTGGGCATTTATCTGCATGTTATTCTGCCATTTTGCAAGTTTTGTACATGCAGTATATTCCATGAGATGTTTTCTTTTTTTTTGTTTTTTTGTTTTTTTTGTTTTTTCAAGACAGGGTTTCTCTGTATAGCCCTGGCTGTCCTGGAACTCACTTTGTAGACCAGTCTGGCCTCGAACTCAGAAATCCGCCTGCCTCTGCCTCCCCAGTGCTGGGATTAAAGGCGTGCGCCACCACGCCCGGCTGAGATGTTTTCTTATTCAAAGACCTTATTGGGACACTGGTCCAGGGAGAAGTGAATAAGTGTCTCTTCATCCCAGATAGAAAGCTGACAACAGAACAAAGTAATGATTCTCCCTAAGTACAAGTTGGTGAAACAATTCGGGTTTGCTGGTGTCAGACACAGGAATGTGGAATGGGGTGACTTGAGGAGCATCAATGTTTCAAAGGCAGCTAGCTGCATGGTGGAAAGCCCACCCCAGCATTGGTGACTGCTCACACATAACTTACAAAGGCTAGAATCCTGGACCTTTTTGTATAACTTGCAGGCAGATGGACAGCTCTGAGAGTCTCCTCCTGTCAACAGTACTGCTTATATAACCTAGTGAGTATCTTGTGAATCTGTTATGTTTCAGGGGCTTCCTGGGACTTGTAATTATTGGCTTCTGAATTGTATCTAGCCTCTCTACAGGATGAAATGTTTCAAATTAGGAAATTGCTGCACAGCTTATTTAATTAAAAATCAGTCCAATGACATCTACTCACTATTTTTGGCTCACAGGCTCAGAATGAACCTGCTTTTTCATTATGCACTTTGAGTTCTTTGTAATCATTTTGGAAACCTGCCTGTCTTCAAAGAGTTCATAGGTTTTTAGATAAGTTATTTGCTTATCTTCTTATAAACACAATTCTAAATAAATGTGAAATTCAGGAATTTGCTATAATTCAGTCACTTTAGTGAGGTCAGGTGTATACATTGCGACAGGATTTGGACTTTGAACATCAAGAGGCTCTGCCTCCTATCAGGCCAAGTCTTAAGACATATGCCTGTGACCACCACACATATCTTCTGAACTGGTGCAGGAAGAGTTCTATATTTACTGACCTCAATGAAAGTGAAAATCCTTTATTGAGATATAATTTGTTCAAATGCTTTCTGTAGAACAAGTTTCCTGGACAGAGAGCAAAGGAGAATCTACAGAGAGCTGACCGAGCCTCCACAGAGGGGTCAGAGTGAGTATCAGCCAGGCACTGCCCTGGTGCTCTGCACCGCACTCTGGGCCAACTTTAAGAATCACCTGAGAGCATCAGTCAAATGCCACTGACCACAGCCCCTTGAAAGAGTGCTCAGCTGCTGTCAGGAATGCCACAAGCAGGTGGCTTCAAAGACATGAACATCTTTTCTCAGAACTCTAGTGGGAGAAGCCCCACGTCAGGCTGTGAGCAGCTTGGTTCCTTGTGAAGCTACTGTCTCCAGTTTGCTTAGCATGCTGCCAACCTGCACCCTACCTGGTCTTTTCTGCATGTAAATATACCTTTGAGATCTTCCTCTCCTAACAGGATCAGTCTTATGGCTTCACTCTAATAAGTATTAGAATCAGGCTCTTAAGTATTAGGTTCTACTCTAATATTTAACCAACCTATTGACCCCCTAAAACATTCTGTCTTCAGACACAGTCACAGAGGGGTATAGGCTTCAATATATGAACATTTGGAGAACCCTGATAATTGCCCATCATCTCTTTGACAAATAAAATTTAAAACTACAGAATTATCATATAATGTTTGAATGACTTCATGTGTGACTCTTGACTTGGGCATAGCTGACACTGAACAAAATGTGTGCAAATTTGAGGTGTGCATTCAATGTGTGCATTTGAGATGGGCATTCAAGGTGTGCATTTGAGGTGTTCATCCAAGGTGTGCATTTGAGGTGTGCATTCAAGGTGTGCACTTGAGATGTACATTCAAGGTATACATTTGAGGTGTACATTCAAGGTGTATATTTGAGGTATTTTAACCTATAGATGATCACAAGAACATTGATAAGCAGGAGAAAGATCATACCAGTTTCCTCAAACACCTCAGCATGCCCAAGAACACTCTTCTGTGTCCCTTATCCTCAGATAGCCCATAGATCCCTGTGCTGTTGTAGCTGCTGGTATCTAATAGAATCTTACCTGATACATTTGCTCCCAGCCTGCCTCTTCCCTGCACTTGGAGTCACTGGTACTATACTGACACACACACCACAGGCCCATTTCCTTCGGGCCTGAGTATGGTTTCATTGCATGGTGGCTGGTCAGGGTTAGATGGTCTACACTTTGCTACACTTTCACGTTTCGATTGTCATGTGCTGTTATATTTAAAGTGGGTCCTCTGGGCC
Source organism: Mus minutoides (assembly GCA_902729485.2). Lineage (NCBI taxonomy): Eukaryota > Metazoa > Chordata > Mammalia > Rodentia > Muridae > Mus > Mus minutoides. The sequence goes on along the minus strand of LR750374.1, from coordinate 369,328 downwards.
ACCTGTTCTGAGGTCTTGAGCTTTATTATCTATCTGCCTCAGTCACGTGTTGCCTTAATAAAACATCCTAAACGGTGAGGCATATAAATAAGAAAATGTTGCTTCTTACATGGAGTCATATTCCTTACCCCATGCGTTTAGGTAGGCACAGTGTGGGCAGGGTTCTCGTGAGAGCTTTCTTGCATGGATTGCTGGACACTGGTACCTTCTTTGATGTTCACAGAGTAGAGAAAAAGGCAGAGGACTCTCCAGTCCTGTTTGGGAAGACACTACTCTCAATATCTGTATTCTCTCCTAAAACCCCCAACTATTAATGCTGCAATATTTGGATAGGTTTAATATTTTGATATTTTTAAAGGATTTATTTTATTTTCAAGTATGTGTATGTGTGTCTGAATGGGATGTACACATGAGTGCAGAGGCCAAAGGATAAGATCTGTCATCCTGGAGCAGGAGTTACAGGGATTTGTGAGCCATCCAACCCAGGTCCTGGGAATTGAACTTGGGTCCTCTGCAAGAACAACACATGATGTTAGCTGTTGAGCTATCTCTACATGCCCTCAATGTATGGATTTTATGGAAATACAAGCAGCCTGTTCCTTTTGTTGCTGTTATTTATTGTTTAACTTGTTAATGATTCTTTGTGGATTTCACATTATACACCCCACTCCCACTCATCTCACCATCCTGTCACCCCCTAACCCCCACTGTGGAAGCTGTAGTGTGTCACACACTACACAGTGTCCCACAGTACACCCCTTTTTCCACACTTCTTTGCTTGCAAATGTTCATTGTACTGAGTCATTGGTCTTGTTTCAGGCCCCTGTCTTCTGCTACACTCTCAGTACTGGACCCTCATGGGGACCCCTCTCGGATGTCCTGTTGTTGCTCTGTGCCATGGATGTCCTACATCTTTGGATCGGAAGGACCAGCCCCTTCACCACTCCAGCAGTTCATCAGTGGGGTAGATGTTGGAGTGGGCCAACTGAAAACCCTGAGCTGAGTCCGTCTGCCAGCTCTCTTGCACCCTCGCCACCAGGGCAAGCTGTCCAGCACAGCACAGCTAGCTCACCCAATGCCACAGCCAGCAAGGGGCAGAACCAGCTCTCCTGTTCTCATGTCTATCAGGCCAGATCACCTACACCCATGCCAGCAGGGCCCCCTCTATTGTGCTGCCCACTCCAGGTATCAGGCCACTCTTTCAAATGTTGTCATGTGAGGGATCTCCTGCCTGCTGCAGGTGTCAAGGAGCAAGAGAGCAGGAGAGGAGGGCATCTTTCCCATGCCCTCATCATTATATAGCAGAGAAATTACAGGTCCAGCAATGTTCATGCCCTCAGGCTCTGCTCATCCAAGCCACTGCCAAGAAGGTCAGCTCAACTGTGCTGCCCAGGTGAGATGCAGGGTCCACCGTCCCAGGTGCTACAGCTGGTAAGGAGCAGGGCCAGATCCCCCATGCTCATACTCTGGAGGTGAGCTCACCCACAACTCCCACAACCAGGGCCAGCCCTACTGTGCTTCCTGGGTGAGGTGTAGGGGAAGAGATAACGTTTTTCCTGAGTACTGTAGCTGGAACGGATCAGGGATAGCTCTCCTGCTCTCACCCTTTCGGAGCCAGCTCTCTCATGATGCCAAGGTGAGGGGTGGGGCCTGTTCTGCACAGCCTTCACACATCAACATGGCCCTAGGCAGCATCCTGGAAGAGTAACATCTTCCTGGCCTTTAGTGGTAACAGACCACTGCTGCTACAGAGCCATGGACCAAGACATGCTATCTGGCAGCACAGGCCAGGACCTCACCATGGTCCCAGGTAACATCACAGGCTATTCACATCAGACTGGTCCTCCTACGCTTGAGTCTCCGGTTCTCCCTCTTCATTGTCCACACATCCTTTTGCTTCTCTTTCTCTTCCATCTTTTTTAATGATGCCTCGGCTCTCTGGTTGTCTAGAGTCACCAGGAATGACTCTCACCAGTGGTCTCAGAAATGCTATACCCTCTCTATATTGTGTCACAACATGTAAGGGTGATCTCAGGCAAGGTCTGCCTGCTTGGGTCTGAGTGGTACTGGGCAGGGGTTGTCTCAGGCTTTCTCCTTTCCTGAACTCTATGGCACAGGTATGGGGGTCATCTTAGGCACAGTCTACCTACCCAGATACACAGTGCCTAACTGGTGGTCCTTTCAGGCTAAGCAGTCCATTCTCATCAGTGAAATCTCTGCCTTTTAATCTGTGTGCTTAGGCCATTTACATTTAATGTGATTGTTGATATGCTTAAGCTTGAGTCCATCAACTTGCTACTGGTGTTTTATTTGTGAAGACTTTATTGTGAAAGATGTAAGTAATAAAAGATTTCCAGAGTGTACTCCATCATTTGAATTCCTTTCTTTCTTTCCAAAGCAATTCCTTTAATCCATTTTTTGTGATAAATCTTTTGTCTTCCCCTGTCTTGCTTGATGGCATCCGAATGTAAATCTGCTTCACCCTTTACTTGTTCTCTCTGCACCTAAGTGTTTCCATCTTCTCCTTTTGCTCTTAGTAGTTTTTGTTTGGGGTGGGGGAGTTCTGGACATCTTGGTTACAATGTGTTGTTATTGGTTACAATGTATTGTTGTGGAATTACTTTGGTCAACATGATTTTCTTGTGTATTGTGTTTCAGGTATTTGGCTGAACTTTACCCATCTGAGGGTTTAGAATTCTGACCAAATGAGAACATGTCTTTTCCATTATTTTTTATTGACTCTCCCCCTTCTCTTCTTCTTGGTCTCCCATTATACATATATAAGGCCACTCACAGATTGCCTTTTTCATGGTTTATTTTTCCTCTGGGTGTTTCATTTTGAATGCTTGAGGATGTTAATTGTTAACCTGGAAAAGTGTCTTAATGACATATATAATAACTAGCTGCCTCAAGTCCCTGCCTTAACTTTCCTGCTTTAGAGTACTCTAACCTGAAATTGTAAATTAGCATAAACCCTTTCTCCACTAAGTTGCTTTTGGTCCAAATATTTTAGCACAACAACAGAAATAAAACTAAAGCAGAAATCCTTGATTAAATTTTCAAATTTCTCGATTGTTTCATCTGCAGATTCTAATGGACTTTGTAAGTTATACGGTACATTTTTGGCTCCACTCTGCCTTAGAAATTATGTCTGATGAAACACATCTTCTATGTCCTGATCCTAGAATAGTATGTGATTATTTTAAGCTCCTTGTCTGGTAACATTATCATTGCCATAAGCTCTGGGTCAGTTTTAGTTATGGCTTTTCCTCCTAGCATGTTGTATTCTTGCTCTTATTAATTTTTGGAGATATTGAGTTTTACATGTTGGGAGATGGATATTTAGACAGAAATAGTTCAGACCTTCCCAGTTCTTCTTGGATGCTTGTTAGACCAGGCACAGCCCCATGCAGGCTGGAGCTAATGATCTCCCGCAAGTATGAGAACCCCTCAAGAGTGATGTAGACAGATAGAGTGGATAACTTTTCCAGTCGGTCTCCTGGTGAGAAGCTCTGTCCAGGCCTGTATAAGTGCTGGATGTTCTCACTTTCTTACAGCCCCCCAAGTATCTAATGCAGGCTGAATGGCCTGGTTGGTAGGAAATGAAGTTTCCCACTGGAGAATCATCTCACATGTGGATGTACAGAGTTGCTCTTCACCCCAAGCTCCAGGCTCCTGGATTTCCATGAGGCCTAAGTGAACTCTTCTGCATTTTGATTTCTGTAACACTTTAAGCTACCTCTTGAGTCAAATAAGAACAAGGAGTTAGCACGCTGGGCATCCCCACCTGCCCTGTGTTATCTTCCTTGTTTCGGCTGCAAAATCCTGTGCAAGTCAGCTTAGGTAAGGAAGGTTGGATGGGCTCACTACTTGAGGGCTCAGTTTACCACGACGGAGAAGGCATGCTGCCAGGAGCATGAGGAGCTGCTCGTACTTCATACACAGCCTGGAAGCATTGAGAGAGAGATGCTAGTTTTCAGCCTGCTTTCTGCCTTTCAGAAAGCCCAGGACTCAGATCCTTGGAATGGTACACTCCACCCTCAGGGTGGGGCTTCAATTAACTTCATCCAGGAAACCTCTCATAGACACACCCAGAGGTGTGTCTCCTTAGTGTTTGGGCTATTCTCATCCTGACAGCTGCTGTGAACCACCACACAGCTCAAAGCCAACACAAAAATCTGTCTTGCTGAATGATGTGGAAATATTTACGGAAAGTCACGCATGCATACCCCATCCTATAGGAAGCTAGGGCTGTACTGATGACTTCTATGAATGTTAGAGGTCAGAAATTTGAGATTTTTTTTACAGGGTGATTATGCTGCAATACATTCAGCAGAGTTAAAACCTGATGTACAGAGACAAGACACATACACCTGAGTTACCTGGTGCCCCAGGACACTCAGTACAGCAAAGCTTCCGGATACCTCCTCACAGATCAGATGTGCCTTTAGAGCAAACATCTTTAATCTACAGATCGCCCTGTTCTCAGATGTTGGCATTCTAGAAGTGGCTGCCTCTGGTTAATGGAAAGCAGGAGCCCTCATCATCTTAACAGAGTAGCACTGGCTGCTCTGAGCCTCATTATGAGAATCCTTTGTCAGTGGCCTTTCTAAAGGATGTGGTATTGATCCCTTTACCCATCAAAGTGACCAAGCGCCTGTAGTGTGCTGGGTGTTTTGCAAGACCAGAGTTGGAGCAACAACAGTCTTTTTCCACAATAAACTCCCAGTCTCTCAGGTGGCAGAAGGCGGAGTTGTGCTTCCATTAGGAAGGGAAGAAGGGTGTTAGAGGCTGTGGTTGTGAGCATCCTAGACCAATGGCACAGGTCCTGAGCCAGCCTCTGCTTCATGTCAGAGCCTGGTATACAAGGCTGGGCTCAGTGTCCATGAGGGACTTCCAGGCCCCACCCTGTTCTTGGCCTTCATTCTAATAATCCACTGTGTTCAGTAGTATATGGAATTCATTTTCCACTGAGATTTTATGCTTGCAACACAGGAGCCAGGGTGAATGTGGCAGGGACTCCTCACTGAAACGGGTACCTTGACACAACACTGATAACAAGCATCCTCCCAAGACCATCAGCTGTCGGATGGAAGTGCACAGCTGAAGTCTGATTCAGCCTTGTGTGAAATATTCAAATTCTTCGCATTTATAACCTCGCAGAGAAGAGGCCGGGCCAGAATGCTAAATATTCATGTGTATCAGAGTCTTTGCACCTAATCATGTCAGATAATGAATGGAGAGATGTGGGAATATCAGAATAGTTGACCTTTCGTGGCAAACAATGACTTGAGGAGCAGCAAGTGCTCTGTACTAACCACTGATCGCTCATACCACCCCTCTGATTAATTTAATTGTAGGAAATAATGATGGCTAATTTAGCTGATGGATTTTTACAGGCTTAATTGACTTCAGAGTTCTTCTGCCCAGTTTGTTACATTGTATCAACTGTCTGGTATACAGAAGGCCGAGTAGATGTAACATATATGTACTTCACTTAAAATGTTTCTAGTTAGGCACTTGTGGCCAGCTCCTATAATCCCTCCACCCCAGAGGCTGAGTCTGTGGGAATTATGAGTTCCAGGCTTGATCTACATAAAGAGATCCTGTCTCAAAAACAATAAATGCTTACAAACAATCAGAATGTAAAACCAAAGCACACACAGGTTCAATCCCTCAGCAAATGCTTCAAATGCTTGTTAAGCTCCTCAGATTGTTAAGAATTGTGTGGAGAACTCAGGGGATTCCTAACAGCTCCTGTAAGCAAGGGTGGGACATACGGAGGATGCGCAATACTTCCTTGTGTGAATGAGCAAATATCTGAGCGAGTGAGCCTGTGACGATGGTTGGAGCCAGAATAATCACTGTGGGAGGCTTTCCTGACAATGTTAGGAATGTTAGGACAATGTTTTCAAGACTTAAGAGGTGTTGAGAAGTGAAGACTTAACATGAGGTAAATGAAGGAGGGGGGGTTCTCTGGAGTCTGAGTATGTGCCTGAATGTACCAACCTAAGTATGGGTTGAGGTGAGGGTGTCTCACAGAACAGGGGGGATGTCATGAAAGGGTAGGCACTTCCTGACAGAGGAGAGAGTGGGCACTTCCTGACAGAGGAGAGAGTGGGCACTTCCTGACAGAGGAGAGAGTGGGTACTTCCTGACTGAGGAGAGAGTGGGCACTTCCTGTCAGAGGAGAGAGTGGGCACTTCCTGACAGAGGAGAGAGTGGGCACTTCCTGAAACAACAAAATGTAGACATTTTTTCTAAACACTAGAGTTTGGGCACTTCCTGACAGGAGCATGAGTATTTTCTGACACATGCTTGCTGTTTCCTGGAAACTCTGTCCATTTAGAAAAAATCATCTCACTCTGAAACTTACTTTCTCCCTGCAGTTGAGGCTCTCCTTCACCCAGTTTTCTGAGAGATGGACTCCAGTAACCTGAACTAGCTATCTCATCCCCCACTCCAAGAGGAAGCTGCCCTTGGCTCCGGTGGACTTTCGAGGGTTTGTCTAAGGAGCCATGAGTGGTTCAGGAGCCATTTGGTGCTTGTCCAAGCACAATCCAGTTCAGGGAAGAGAATTCCTCTCTACCTTGACAGTGCAGCTCCAGTATAATCATCCTTTGCAGGCAAGAGAAACCAGTCTTGCTAAAGTAACACAGTCCAGGCCATTGATGGGGAATGGAGACAAATGGCCAATATGTGGACTCCTGATGAAGCTGTCCATGGCAGGTGCAGTGTTGATAGTGTCTTGTGTTCTCATGATGTCGTGTTATCTTTCTCCGGCAACTTCCACCATCCTGTCCCCTGTGCCTATAATTTCTTTATAGATTGTGACTCTACTGTCGTAGATCGATCTTTACAAGGCTTCCCCACTGCCGCTAAGGAAGGCCTGTCTTCTAGAATTTTTTTTTTCCTCAATAGCCCTCCGGGGAAAAGGTTGGAAAAAGAGAGACGAATCTTTCACCCACTAATTGTGTGGAGGTCAAAGCACACTCGAGGCAGCTGGCGGGCCTGTGGCCCCAGTGATTTGCACCCTTGGGCGGTTAGCTGGAGAGAGCTGGTCAGAGCCCAGCCAAGCACAGCTTTTGCTCTGCGGATTTCCCAGGCCGAGGGAGAAAGAGCTCAATGGCAACTATGCCCTCATTAACCCGGGATATGTGGAATGATGTTGCTGGAGATGTGTCCACAGAATGTTTCTTCGGCTCCCAGGTCACTCACCCAGAGACAGTCCCCAAGGCTTTCAAGTAACATCTCTCTGGAGCCAGGGTGGAAACGGGACTCAGCCCAAAACTCTCCTGTCTAGCAACCACACAGGTTCCCTAGTCACAGTCCTGGGTAAAGGGATATCTGAGAGATGGTTAAGACCGAGACCACAGAGACACTCCCCATGCATTGGCCCATCAAGGCCACTCTCCAACACGGCTTCCCACTCTTTGGATCAAGGCCTTCTCCTTTATTCTGGAGGAGTCACCAACAGCTCACCCATGCATTCTGTCTCCTGCCGTTTTGTGCCAGGCTCCCCTGCCCCAACCCCCTGGTAGCTTCCACTACCTGTGTCTTTCCTTGTTGCTCCAGACCAAACCTACTGTGAGGGAATGACACGGGTGGGGGGTGTCATCGTTCTCCTCCAGGACCTTGACACAGAGACAGCGATCTGCAGCGGGAGAGGAAGAGTGGAGGGGCAGGAGTGAAGTGAGAGACAGAGACTGAGATAGAAAGGGGGTGAGAGAGGCGGGGGTCCCTTAGACTCTCACAGGAACCGGGTGGATACTTGACTCTGTCAGCCTCTGACACAGGTGCTTTCTTTCTTCTTCCCTCCCTCCCCCCTCCCCTCCCTTCTTTGTTCTCTTCCTTCCTTCTTCCTCCCTCCTTTCCTTTCCTCCCTCCTTCTCTTCTCTCCCTCCTTCCCCCTCTCCCTCCCTTTCTTCATCTTCCCTCTATCCCTCCCTCTCTTCCTTCCTTCTTCCCTACCTTCCTTCTTTTCTCTCTTCCCTCCCTTTCCTCCCTTCCTTCTTCCCTCCCTCCTTTTCTCTCCCTCCTTCCCTCTCTCTTCCTTCCTTCCTACCTTCTTCTCTCCCTTTCCTCCCTCCCTTTTTCCCTCCCTTCCCTCCCTCCTTCCATCTCTCTTCCTTCTTCCTTCCTTCTTTCCTTCCTTCCTTCCTTCCTTCCTTCCTTCCTTCCTCTTTTCCATTCCTTCTTTCTCTCCCCTGTTCCCTCCTCCTCTCCCTTCCCCTCCCCTGCCTTGTTTTCTGCCAGCTCCTTCACCCATATTCTGGCTTTGCTCATGGCTCAAAAGCAGTGGTCTGGCCTCACAGAAGCCTCCAGACAGTGCTTCCTACATCCATGCATAGAGCTCCCATGCTGACCCCTCTTCATACGGAGCAGAATGTCCCACTGTGAGAGGACATCTGCCCAGGAACTTTCAGTCAGGGTTTCTGTTCCTGCACAAAATATCATGACCAAGAAGCAAGTTGGGGAGGAAAGGATTATTCAGCTTACACTTCTGCACTGCTGTTCATCACTAAAGGAAGTCAGGACTGGAACTCAAGCAGGTCAGGAAGCAGGAGCTGAGGCAGAGGCCATGGAGGGGTGTTGCTTCCTCTGGCTTGCTCAGCTTGCTTTTTTTATAGAATCCAGGACCACCAGCCCAGGGATGGCCCCTTCCACCTTTGATCATTAATTGAGAAAAATCCTTACAGCTTGATCTATGGAGGCATTTCCTCAAGGGAGACTCCTTTCTCTGCGATAACTCCAGCTGTGTCAAGTTGACACAGAACCAGCCAGTACAGGTACCTCCCTCTCTGGGCTGCATCTGCAACCCCTGCTTTCTCATTTTCCCAGGTGGGTGGTTGGATGGGGACTCTCCTAAGCCAACCCCTTAACAATAGAGCCTTAGTTTCACAGGCCTCTGGGCTTCCTTCCTGCTTCAGCTCAGCAGGGCTGCACCTACTGACCTCCCCCATCTCTGACATGACCCCTCCCCTGGGCTTCTCCAGCAGGCTTCTACCCAGGTTCTCTTCCCAGTGACTCCCAGTGAATCCACTGAGAGCACTGGACAATTCTCCTTATCTCTTCTTTGCATTCTTGGTACAGGCTCCCCCTGCTCTGCCCAGGCCCAGCCTCGGGTGCAAACATCACTTGCTGCTCAGATCCACAGTCACTGTCACAGCCTCAATCCCTGCTTTGATGTCCATGTCCACCCTTGTCCTTCTAGGTAAAAGATTTACGAGACAAGTCATTAACACTATGGACAGACAGACAGACAGCAGTAAGGTAGGGCTCTGAGGAGAGTCTAGGCATGTGATGCAGAATTGGGGTCCCTTCTTACAGGTTCCAGAGAACCTGAGAAGTTCTCTGTCCTTGTAGTTTACAGCACAGACAGGCTCACTTTGATTCCAAAACATCATGGGAAGGGGAGGGAATGTTGGGCTCGAGCGTGAGTGGGGGGAGTGAGAAAAGAGACACAGAGATTAAGGTATGCCCTTTACACTGGTAGCCTCCTGATGTCCCAGTCTAGCAACATGATAATGGATTTTGGGGGATTTCTTTGGAGGGGGGAGGGACATCTCTTTGCCCTTCTTTCCAAAGAGACCACATTAAATAAATACTTTTGCTTTTATTTATTAATTTTTCTCTTTTAACTGGATAGCAAGGACATGGACCGAGTTTGGCTTATTAGAACTGCTACAGCCCAGGCTCCAAGCTTCATTAACACGTCTATTTGCATGGCTTGCATGGCTTTGCCCAGACCAAGGGGGTGTTTCAGCATTACCTGAGTCCTTGATCTTCTCCCTCAGCCCAGCAGTGACACTTCCCTGCACTTCACACAGCTGTCCCCAGGACCAGCGAGGCTGTCCTCCACAGTCCCATCTTGGCACATGCTCCTCTGCTGTGAGTCCATAGCCCTGGACACGTGTGAAGTTTGCAGAGGCCCCTTTCCACCTTGCTGCTGGCTTTCTCCTTGGTTCTTTCCTGCCTTTTACGCGTCTTCTGTGGCTCTATGTTTCTGATGATGTCAACCACCACTAGGTTGTTCTGCACGTTCTTCAGAGGTTTCTGCTGTGGCTTCAGTGTGGTGGCATGGTTGCTGACCGTGCTCTGTCTAGAGTCGAAATCATAAGGGCAAAGGGTACGTGGTCACTCACTGAGATCATGTGCACTGTAGAGGGAGACCATGACCACTCTCTGGGAGGATCACATGCATTTGGAGAGATCATTGTCCACCTGGTAGGGAGATCACATCCACTCGTGGGCAGGTCATGTCTACTCGTGGAGAGGTCATATCAACTCACTGGGGGAGATTAGGTCTACGTGGGGAAGACCATACCTGTTGTGGTAAATCTCCTCCCAAATATGCCCCAGCAATGAAAACACAGCTCAGTTAATATGAATACATGCTGTGTGCCTAGATTGGGCAGATCTACTGCTACACTACCATCTTCTCCATCTATGAGACCCATTAGAACTTGCTGTTTCTCCAGGCCATGTGCTTCTGCTCCACTTTTCTTCTTCCTCCTCCTCTGCATCCTCTCCCTCTTCCATTTTCTCCTTATCTCTCCTCACCTTCCTCTCCACCTTCCCTTTTATCTGCCCAATCATTATCTCTTCTTTATTTTACAAATTAAGGTAGGAAGCAGGTTTACAGGAAATCACCTAAGTGCTGACTCATTCCTTGTTCGCAGCCACTCACAGGAGAATGGAATTAATATCAAATATAATTAACCGCAGGGCTATCAACAATACATGCCCTCTCCTTGAGTGGGACAGCATGTCCATTTCTTGGGTAGAGATTAATTTCCACCATTGGGGAGATCATGTCTACATATTGAGAGAACACAATATCCTCTTATTCGGTGGTAAGAGACCAGAAAGAGACCATGTCTACTTACTGAAGACATGATGTCTATTCACTGGGAAAGGATTGGATCGGTCTTAGTTAGGGTCTTACTGCTGTGAAAAGTCACCATGACCAAGGCAACTCTTATAAGGACAACATTTAATTGGGGCCGGCTTACAGGTTTAGAGGTCCAGTCCTTTATCATCATGGCATGAAGTATAACAGCACCCAGGCAGGCATGGCACTGGAGGAGCTGAGAGTTCTACATCTTGTTCAGAAGGCAAACAGGAGAAGATTGGCTTCCAAGCAGCTAGGAAGAGGGTCTTTCAAAAGCCCACAGTGACACACTTCCTGCAACAAGGCCATACCTCCTCCTAGTGCCACGCCCTGGGCCAAGCATATTCAAACCACCACAGTGTCCCTCTGTTTGCATCTGTCACCCTGTGCTGGCGCCATTGCTGTGTGTCCAGTCCAAGGACATCAGACAAGAGAGTTGCAGCTGCTGCTTCCTCTCTTCTCATGTAAGTATCTAATGCATCACTTTAACACAGCCTGCTAGGGCTGGAGAGATGGCTCAGTGGTTAAGACCACTGACTGCTCTTCCAGAGGCCCTGGGTTCTATTCCCAGCATGCACAAGCACACACACACACACACACACACACACACACACAGCATCTGAAACTCCAGTTCCAGAGGATCTGACACCCTCACCGCAATGCAATTATAAAATAAAGTGAAACAAATAGCCTTTTCCCATAGTCTTGGATCACCCAGCTCTATCAGCAACTCCCTCAACCTCCCCCAATGACAAAGGACACTGCACTGAAGGCTCAGCCACCTCTTCTAGGCTGAGCAAGTATTTGCCTGCACATATGTGTGCAAGTACCTGTGCAATTCGGAAGACAGCATTAGGTCCTCTGGAACCAAAGTGATGGCTGGTTGTAAGCTACCATGTAATCTTTGGAAACAAAACCAGGTCTTCTACAAGCACAGTACTTGCTCTTAGCCGTTGAGCCATCTCTTCCCCTCCAGGTCATGTTCTGGATCTCAGCAAGGCACTAAGTCCTCTGAGAAACGCTGCCTGGGCTCTCCTGGAGCCTCTATTTTATCTATTTGAAATGAGCTCTGTCAAGTTCTGTGAGGAGATCATTCACCTCCAGCACCCCAGAACCCCTTTCTCCTATCTCTGGCCGATTAATTACTCCAAGGTCTGTGAAGAGAGATTATTCTCTATCTTTTTCTTTCTTAGTAGAACACAACAGAACAGAATATTTTGAACAAGATAACCCCTGTGGTCTCTCAGATAAAGGTTCTGTCTTATCTCCGCTGACTTAAATTAATATTAGGCTTTAGCAGGTCTGGGGCCTATCTGGCATCTTTCCCTCTGTTCCACATTTACAGAGGTCCTTAGAGTGTGCAGAGTGGGCAAAGAATGAACTTCAGCCCAGGAGTTCATTATCAAATGCTAGACCAGAACCTTCCTTTGGCAGAAGCAAGACACTGAGCTGGATGCTGGAAATGAAAGATGAGCAGAACATGATCTCTATCCATGAAAACATCTAAGGCTAGGAGAACATCTAAGAGGCCAGAGCATACAAGCAAGTGATTCCTCATACACAAGAGATGCACATGTCTCCTCAAGACTGGGCTCATATCCAGTGGTGATACAAGCATGTCATGCAGGATTCTTTTCTCTCCCTTCCCCCTCCTTCCTTCTGTCTATCTCTCTGCTTGTCTCTCCCTGTGTGTGTATGCCCGTGTGCAGATGTGTGTGTGTGTGTGTGTGGTGTGGTTTGTGTGCACATGTGTGTGTGGTGTGGTATGTGTGCACATGTGTGTGTGTGTGTGTGTGTGTGTGCGTGTGTGTGTGTGTGTGTGTGTGTGTGTGGTGTGCCTGTGCATGTGTGGGTGCAGGTGTGGGTGTGTAGTATGTGTGGTTTGTGTTTCTATGAACTTGTGTAAGTTTGTGGTATGCATGTGTATGTGTGTGTGTGGTATGCATGTTTCTACATGCATAAAAAGACCAGAAGTCAAGATCTGATGTCTTCAATCTTTCTTCACCTTATATTTTGAGACAGGGCCTTTCATTTAGTCTGACGCTCACTCATTCAGCTAGGCTGGCTGGCTCATTAGTTCCAAGGTCTATATCTCTTTGCCACCCAGCACTGAGATGACAGATGCGTGTCACCAGGCCACAACCACTTTTTAGATGCTAGGGATCCAAACTCTGCCCCTCCTGCTTCCATTACACACACATTCCCAACTGAGTCATGCCTCCTGTCCATTTTCAGTCCTTTAGAGGCTGTACTAGATTAAATGCTAGGAAAGATGCGTTTTCATTGGCTGAGCAAGCTTATCCTGTGGGCAATGATGGGTGGAGCTGAATGAAAAACCTCCCAGACCTGTAGTCTCAGTCTCATTGCCCCTTTGTGAGCCTTGTGGGACAACACATGTTGCTATGGCCCAGTTCTGAAGGAGACGCTCGGAGGGAAATGGAGAGGTGATCCCTTGGGCATAGGTCAATCTGAGAGAGATGGAGACTTCATGCCAGAGGGTGATTCATAGCATTGCATTTGCTAAAATAATGTGTTTTCTCGGTCTGCTTTCTTTGTCTTAGTGACATTTCTGCAATGTCTTGGGAAAACATACACACACACACACACACACACACACACACACACACACACATATATGTGTATATATATATGCACATATATGTATATATGACTCTAAACCCATGAAGACTATTTCAGCATCTAGCCCAAGCCCCTGCAAGCACTCATTTCCTGGAACAATGGAATCCAAAAGCAATTGTGGACGCCCATTAACGCTGCCTCTACGCTCTGGGAGTGTGCCCTGCTAGCTCACAGCTTCCTGTCACCCATTGTCAATCTGCACAATGCATGGTGTAGCATGTTGTCAACTTGACCTTGAACACAGTCTCTCTGGGGATGTGAGTGACTGTGACCTGGCATTGCCATAGTGTCAGAGACACATCTGCTTCCAGCTGAGGTGCTTTGGTTTAAGCTTCAAGCCTTCCCTTTCTTCTGACTTAAAAACTATTTACCAGGAGGCACAGTGATTCAAAGTGACATCTGGGTGCTCCATTGGCATGTGTGTGGTAACTCCCTTCCTTCCATCCTGTAATTAAATCAGTTAGAGTTCTAGGGCTTTCATGGGGGGATTTCCAGGAATCCCGTCTCAGTGGCCCACAAGCCACTCAGCACAGTATCATCTGTCCCTACCTTTTTCTCTCCTGGCATCTTTCAGCAGAGTAGAGTTCAGAATACAACTGACAGCTAAGAAGAAGAACAGTGGAGACAGTCTCAAGTCTCAGCTCTGTACGGAGAGTCTGGACCCCAACGAAGGCCAACCCATCTTCCAGTTCTGCCCAGTCCAGGAAAGCAGATTCCTAGGTGACATTTGCTAACTGACATCTTGGCTGATTTTACTTAGTGCTTTCACAAAGGCTGAATGCATATAACTGGTTAGGCATGGTAGCACACACCCATCATCCCAGATGTAGAGGTGGGATGGGGAGGCAGAAAGAAGCATCCTTGGAGCTCTGACCAGCTAGTCTAGACAACTGATGAACTCTAGTTTCAGTGAGAGACCGTGTCTCAAACATACAATGAGGAAGACTGCCAAGATTAAATTGTGATCTACACACACACATATACTGCACATACATATACACACTGCACACATACATACATTGCACACACATATATACATAGTGCACATGCACTTCACACACACACATACACTGTACACACATATACACACTGCACACATACACACATGCTGAACACACACTGCACACACACACGGATGGACGTACATTCTACACACACACACACACACACACACACACACACACACACCACAGACACAAAGAGGGCATTCATTTCCTGAGGCTTTTGGGAATGAACCGCCACAGTCTTGGTGACCTGAAAGCGCAGACTAACCATCCCATATTCCTGGAAGTCAGAGATCCCAACTAAGATGTGCACAGTGGCAGCTTGAAAACTTAAGGACTCTCCCAGAGGCTCCATTCTGAACCTTTTCCAGCTGCTAGAAGCTGACTATACTCCTGGGCTTCAGGCCTCTTCCTCTATCAGCTCCTCCACCCATTTCTCTAGCACCTCTCCTTACATTCTGTAGATGTGTCTCCCCCACTTCCTTCTTACATGGGTCCAGAAACCATGAGGGCCATCAGACCACATGTGGTTATTGTTTCATCTCAGCTTCAAGTTCCAAAACCCCTTCTGCTCTCTTGGGTCCTCTAGTCATCAGTTCCAGGCATCTTTGAGTGTTTTCATTCAAGCCCACTGTGAGAGGCACCAATCCCTAGGCAAGAGGCCTTGAAATATATAAAAATGAGAAAGCTAAATACAAGCTAACTAGCAAACAAGGGTGTGCTCAGTTTCTTTGCTTTTGACTGTGGGTTTCTTGTGACTGACTGTTGTCTGAGTTCCTGCCTTGACTTCCTCTCTATGGTGGATTGTAACCTAGTAGCCAAAAACCTTTTCTTCTCCTAAGTTGTTTTCGGCCAGGGTATTTCTTTTTACCACAACAGAGATGATACTGAGACATGGGACAAGATAGAAACAGGTCTGGGAAGGAATTTGAACAGTCTCCACTCTATCCCAGCCCTAAGAGCCCTGATAGTGCTGGTGAGACCTTAAGGTATCCTGGACCTCATGCAGTCATAGTGGTTAGAGAGACGTGGGGACCTGCCTTCCCTCTGGTCCACACTCAGAAATGAGGCTGATGTAACAACTCTGAACACCACCTCTGAAGAAAGCTGCCCCAGACTCTGTCCAGGGACTGCTAATCAACAGAAGCCATCCCTGGTAGACATGACCAATCCATCACTAGAGGAAGCTCGCCACTGTGCTGTCTGGATCCCTTTTCCTTTGGATCCATAACTAAGGAGGTTTTAGAGCCCAGATAGGGGTGGAAAGACAGAGGTGGCCCCTGCATCCCACCTCACAGTCATAGAACACATGTATATCTGAGCTCCCTCAGTGAGGGTCTGGCCCACAGATAGTCAAAATTTCAAAAGATTTTCATAATTATAAAAAGTCTTAAAGGAAATTGGAACAATTTTAATAACCAGCAGTGACCAGAAAGCAATTAAGGCTGCTGGGACATCGTTAAATAACGGAAAAGGAGGGTTAATTGAATGGTTAATAAAAGGAACAGGGAGGGATGATTCCCGAGGACCTGAGACAGCTCAATAAACCAGGTTCAGGATCACGGGCGACATCTTTATGTTTGCTTGACTAGCGTTCTCTTCCTCTTAATTTTCTGCAGGAGAAATTCATTCCTCTGCTTCTCTGTGGTGGGACAGAGGTTACCCACCATGTATATCTGTTTCAATTGAAAACCTCTACTCCAATACAGATGTAGACAGATCTATGACTCAAGTCTCATCAAGCAAAGCAAGTTAGATCCACTTTTGGCCAGAATGGGGCATAAGGAGTGGAGTGGTAGTCACCAAGAGATCTCAAAAGTGCAGGAAAACTCACCTGCCCTGCATTCTACAACCTGTTCAGGTTGTCATAAAGCCACCAGACATGTGAATATGCCCTGCTTGCTGCTAATGGGTTAATCGATCTTGCATGATTGGACATGGGGATTCTCTTAAGTTTCCTACTGGCCACAGGAAGCATCCTGTCCTATGGTGAGACTTTGCTTTGTGCTTCTGTCTTTATCCCACCTTGCAATAGATGCAGAAGTGCCCAGTCAGAGCTGCCTTGTTGTACCAGAGTTCTGCAATGGCCTGGAGCTGCCTCCTAGAGAAATCCTGGTTCCCACGGGAGACCACATCCAAACCCAGAAGCCAGGACAGAGAAAACTGCCCCATTGCCCAGATGTGAGAGAGCAGGGACAGCTGGAGCTAGCTTCCAGCACCCTGGAGAAGTTTGCCTTGCACCGTGCTCAACTGCAGAAAGATGCTGGTCCTGTTCCTGTGGCCAGGGGCTGGGTTAAATTCTCCAGGAGCTCTGGTTTCTATACATTGAGTTCAAAGCTGCTTTCTCAGGAAGTGCAGACCCTGGTTCCCAGGGCTTTCTATGGATGTGTTAATAGGACAGTTAAAGGGAAGCAGGGAGACAGGGATACTACAGACTGGACCCTCCAGAACTGGGGCCTGGCTTCTCTGTTTATACGTGTGTGTGTGTGTGTGTGTGTGTGTGTGTGTGTGTGTGTGTGTGTATACGTGTGCACATGTGTGTGCTTGTGCATGTGTGTGTGCATAGATATGTACTTGATCTTCAAATACCACCTATTTCCTTAAGCTTTGACTCAGAACAAGGCCATGGATTTCACAGACAATATCAATTCCTAAACGAGGAAGCTGATTGGCCAGTTTGTCCTGATTTTTTAGACTTTTGAACAATTGACAGAACTAGAAAAGAAATGTTAAGGAAAAAAAGAACTTGAACTCAGAACAAGAGCCATGGGGGTGGGGTGGGGAGCCATGAAGGAAACTTACAACCTAAGCTCAGGGAAGACATCTCCTTGTGGCCATACAGCACCAAGGTGTGTGAGCCACCTAGAAAGGATTTGGATTATGTATTGTCACCTCATAGACCCAGCTTCTGTGTGTGTATGTGTGCTTGTGCATGTGTGTGCATGCTTGTGCATGTGTGTGTGTGTGTGCTTGTGCATGTGTATGCACATGTATGTGCACGAGTGGGTGATTGTGCATGTGTATGCATGCCTGTGCATATATGTGTACATGCTTATACATTTGTCTGCTTGTGCATGTGTGTGTGCTTATGCCTGTGTGTGCTTACTTGTGCATGTGTATGTGTGTGTGAGTACTTGTGAATGTGTGGGTGCTTGTGTGTACACATGTATGTGCATGCTTGTGCAAGTGTGTGTGTGTGGAGTAATTTTCTCAGAAGTCCCCAGTGTTGTGCATTGCAGTCCTGTAAGTCGAATTGAGCTCCCACACCAAGTGAGTCTCTACTGACTGGCCTTTGTGCCTACCAGTCTACACTTCAGAAAGGAGAAATTCCTTACTCCCAGATGTCTTGGTTTGCTTTCCATTGCTGTAATTAAAGCAACTTTGGGAGTAAAGGTTTATTTGGCTTACATGTCCATGTCATAGTTGATTGTTAAGGGAAGTTGGGACAGGGACTCAAGCAGGAACTTGAAGCAGAAACCTTGGAGGAACACTGCTTGCTGGCTTACTCCCTGACTCATGCTCAGCTAGCTTTATAATACAGCCCAGGACCACCTGCCTAGAGTTGGCACCTCCCTCAGTGGGCAGGGCCTTCCTTTATCAAACAGCTATCAAAACTATGCCCCCCACAGACAAGTGCACTGGCCAGACTAATGAACGATCCCTCAGCTGTGGTGCTCTCTTTCCAGATGACTCTAAGTTTTATCAACTTAGCAATAAGGGCAAATCAGGGCAGCAGTCCAAGCAGAAACTCAGAGAACGGGATGAACTTTTTTCCAGTCAGCTGTGGAAGGCGTGGGGCTGTGGGCCTTGTGGCTCTGAGCTCTGGTGCACAAAAGAAGAAGCTCTTTTGTACTGGGCTCATTTCCTGCTCTCCATGGGCCCAGCCCATCTGCCTCCTGCTTCCCTGGTTGGGTTTCATTTTGCTTTTCTCTCCAAAGAGATCTGGGTTTCATTTTGCTTTTCTCTCCAAAGAGATCTTGCCTCCAAATAAGATACCAGGGCTCAATGATGGGTGGCTGGTAGGACCGCCCTTTTGTTTAAAGATATAATCAAGTCAGGCACATAGGCCCTGCGACCATTCCAAATCCACCCGACTGTGAGCATGCCAAAAATCAAGCAAACGAACCACCACCCAGCACTCCAGGCCTGCAGACCCAAGCACCCTCCAGTTTGCTCGTCCCAGCGGCTCTGAGCTGCAGCAGTGTGGGAAGAGCTGTGAGCCCATTAGAGGATACATCATGCTCGAACTGATAAAATCCTCAGACATAAGAATTCCTTCCTCTCTATCCCAGATGGGGGAGCTGAAAACTCAAGCACCCTCGCTCGGCAAGACCCCATCTAACCCCAATTACATGCCGCTACTGGAGCTCAGCAGAACTCGAGCTGATGGAAAACCTCAGCACGTGGCAACTTCCATTTCACCCAGTGTTTCCAGCCCATCAGCCCTGTGCAATTCAGCTCAGGATGACTGAGGAAGGACCCCTGTGTGCATGGCTCATGGTGACACTTAGTCCTCAAGGAGCAGGCAGCAAGAAGCCAGCTGCCCCTTAACCAGCCACGCTGCTGCTCAAGGTAGGCGCTGGTACATGAAGTCTGTATACTGTTTCTCAAACTAGCCTCTGAGGAGGTGGAGTGCTTGCAGATAGCCATTCAGGAAAGAAAGGTAGATTCCTGAAGAAATCTATGTGGCCTGTTTGCTGATACTGTAACAAAACACCTAAGACTGGATCATTGTAGAAAGCAAAGGTTTGTGAGTTCACATGGTCAGAGGCTAGGGCATGCAGAAGCATGGCTCTGGAATCCTGTCAGCGTTCCTGAAGACCTGGCTGCTTCATAGCAGTGTGGAGGGTGACACCTGATGAGAAAGGGGAGCCATGACATGCAAAACCTAGACTGACCTGTTTATAAGATCCACCTGTGATGGCTCTGTGTGACACTATTTCTGAGGAGACACAGCACAATATATACTCAGGCTAGACAGAACTGACAACATATACGAGGATACCACCACAGTCCAATTTGTTGAACCAATGGATTTATTGCAATTAATTATAGGCATATGACTGCGGTGTTATTTACTGAAGCATGGATGGCTCAAAGGTAGCCCCATCCCTGAAAGCCTACTCCAGTGTGGGTGACAGCTAACACAAGCTGAAGCCCTGGAGCTCACTATGTGTTTTGTGGATGGCTCAAGGGATTGAAGAATTTCTTTCTTGCAACATGACTGGGCCAATCTCATCTGTCCTTACTGCTTCTTATATAAGCTTGGGAAGGGAAAGTCCTTGTGTAGCTTGTCAGTTTCAGGGACTTCCTGAGACTTCTGGGTGGCTGACTTCATAGTCAAACTTAGTTGAGGAGAAGAAGCCAGAGCCCACCCAGAATTGTTAAAGTTTACAACCATGTCCTGAAGCCTATCAGAGATGGGGGCCATCTACCCTTGACATCAGCACTGACTTCTGTCCCACTCTGTTAATTGGGATACAGGTCACAGGACTTTAGGTACCAAGGAACTAGAATCTAAAAAACATTCCAGCCATCCTGTGTCTTTCACTTAGTTCTCTCTGAGCTTTCCAGACCTCCTTCCCTGTGTTCTCTCTTAGCTGAACTGAAAACCCAGATCCTGCTGATAAATAATAAGACAACGCCCTTACCTGCAACCACAGGGCTGATGCTCCATCCACTCACAGTGTGGGCTTCAGAGCTGGAGAGGGCAGCACAGGCCTACCTGGGGCCAGGGCAGGGCAAGCTGGGGCCAGGGCAGGGCAAGCTGGGGCCAGGGCAGGGCAAGCTGGGGCCAGGGCAGGGCAAGCTGAGGGAAGCACAGGGCTATCTGGGGCAGCTCTTATCTTCTAGTATCCACCTCTCCAAGTGTATAGCATGTTTATATTTTAAAGAAACTATTTCTTAGGTAGTTGAGCAAAGCCTTCAGAAATCTGGGGCAGCTGAGGGGCTAACACCTAGTTATCACTAATGGTCTTAAGACAGCCATACCAGAAACACCACTTAAAACCAAGGACAGTGACTCGAGGCAGACTTTTCCCATCAGCTACTGGCACTGCCAGGTCCCCTGAGATGCTTCACCTCAGCCCAGACCTCTGAGAAGATGGACTCCCCTCGTCTCTTCTCTTCATCTCTTAATCTGTTCTCCCTTAAACCAGGTGTCTGTGATGCCTGCTTCTGCAGCCTCTGGAAGAAGGAAGTAAATGATCTACTTGAGCCTTAAGCATGAGCTCCAAGCTCAATAATTCAAAGGGAGAGTAGAGAGAAGGGAGCAGCAGTGGTTCAGATGGCGTGCGGTTCTCTCCAGTACTTCAAGATTAAAATAGTTCCTGCCTCAGGAA
This sequence comes from Mus minutoides, assembly GCA_902729485.2. Taxonomy (NCBI): domain Eukaryota; kingdom Metazoa; phylum Chordata; class Mammalia; order Rodentia; family Muridae; genus Mus; species Mus minutoides. The sequence continues at coordinate 348,449 of LR750374.1, read as the reverse complement.
CAGGGCAGTGAAAAGCCTGTTCACAGGAGCAGAAGGGCAAGGCAGGTCATGAGACAAAGCATGGACAAGGCTTCGGAAAACACACCCATCTGGGTCTGCAGAGACGGCTCAGCCAGAAAAACACTTGTCTCACAACACACGAGGACCTAAGTTTAAGCCCCAGAACCAAGTCAAAAAGCTTAGTGTGGTGTCAGACCTTCTCAGTGATGCTGAGATGGGATGAGGAGAGTGGCTGGTCCTTGGAGCACACTGGCCAGCTTGCATAACCTACTTAGAGAAGTTCCAAGTCACTGAGAAACTCTGTTTTGATCCAATAGTGGAAGGCATCTGAGAAATAACACCCAAAATTGCCCTGTGACTTCTACAAGCACACACACACACACACACATACACACACATATACACACATACAAACATATAAATATACACATACATATGTGCACATACGTACATACACATATACATATACACACTTATATACAATATACACACATACATATACATACAATCAAAAGGAGGTGCATTCATGTCTGATTTGACTCTTCCATAATTGCTGATGATTCCAAATCGATCTGATGGTCTCACAGCAACAAACTGACCATGAGAAGTAACCATAGCACAGCTGTTCCCTGTCCTGTGTCACACCATACTGGGTGGGACAAAACCCTGCTATAAGGAAGCTCAGCATGCCAGAGGGGAAGCAGGACATGACCATGAAGAACTATATAATAAGTGATTCAGATGTCATTTGTAGACAGTGAGGAAAGAGATAACCTAAGGGCAGGCATGATTAATTGCTAACTGAATTATTCAGACAGTAATGACAGGAGGTCACAGTGGAAAGCAATGGCTTCCATCCAGGGTCATCAAGGAAGGCTGTGTTACCACACAGAGCTGTGCAGACAAGGCAGGGACAGGGAGTGAAGGAGTTGATTAGCTGTTCCTACAAGGTGGACACTAAAGAAGACTGGGGAGGAAGTTGGCACCGGAGTGTAGGTGATACTATATAAATGCTTTCCTTGATCAACATGACTGCTCTGAAGGATTTCGCCCTCAACCATCAGGCCTGTCATAGGGAATTAGGGACCAGATGAGAATCAGAGTGTTTCTTTCTGATGGATACAATCTAGCCTTTCGAATGGATACAGTCTAGCCTTTCTGATGGATAAAATCTAGCCTTTCTGATGGATATAATCTAGCCTTTCTGATGGATACAATCTAGCCTTTCTGACAGATACAATCTAACCTTTCTGATGGATACAATCTAGCCTTGTATGATGGGTCTCTGGTCCATAACATGGTTCATCTTGATTGTCAACATGATAGGATCTAGAACTACAGAAGAAACAAATCTCTGGGCATATCTGTGAGGAATTATCTATATCAGGTTAACTGAAACAGGAAGACTCACCCATATCGAAGACACACCCATGCTGTAGGTTGGGGTTGTGGAACAAATAAAAGAGAGCACATGAGCTGAGCACCAGCATTTCTCTCTTTCTCTTCTCTTTCTCTTTCTCTCTCTCTCTCTCTCTCTCTCTCTCTCTCTCTCTCTCTCTCTCTCTCTCTTTCTCTTTCTCTTTCTCTTTCTCTTCCCCCCCCTTCCTGGCTGTGGAAGCAGTGTGACTGGCCACCTCAAGTCTGGCTTTTGCTGTCATGCTTTCACCACCATGATTGTGGTGGTTTGAATATGTTTGGCCCATGGGAAGTGGCACTATTTGGAATATGGCCTTGGTGGAGTAGGTTTAGCTTTGTTGTGTAGGTGTGTTTTGAGGCTCCTAAGCTCAGGTTCTGCCCAGTGCAGAAGAGAGCCTCCTCCTGGCTGCCTTCAGAAAACAGTTTTCCCCCACCTGCCTTTGTATCAAGATGTAGAACTCTCAACTGCTCCTCAAGCACCATGTCTGCCTGGATGTTGTCATGCTTCCTACAGTGATGATAATGGACCGAACATAGAGAGCAACTGAAGCTTGGCACTGTGAGAGGACATGGAAGGCCATTGGTGAAGGTGCAGCCTCAGTGGCAGTTGATGGCCCAGGACTGAAGGGGTCATGCAAAGGAGCTGAGGCTTGGCCCTATGAAGCGAGCCTATGAGAGGCTATTGATAATGCCTAGTTGCAGTGGAAGACCCCTGAGTATTGGATATGGTGTGGAAAGTTGTGGCCTTGTTGGAGAAAGTGTGTCGTGTAAGCGGGCTTTGAGGTTCCTATGCTCAAGTGCTGCCTAGTGAGGAAGAGTGCCTCCTCCTGACTACCTGAATATGTTGAACTCTCAGCTCCTTCTCCAGAATCATGCCTGCCTGGATGCTGCCAGGCTTCCTGTCATGATGATAATGGATTGAAACTCTGAATCTGTAAACCAGCCCCAGTAAATGTTGTCCTTTATGAGACTTGCCTTGGACATGGTGTCTGTTCACAGCAATGGAACACTTACTAAGAAAATGATGTACTGTACCCACAATCTGCTAACCTGAACAAGTCCTTCCTTTCTAAGTTGCATGGGTCAGGTCTTTTACCACAACAAGAAAAGCATCTGACATCAGAAAAGTCACAGTGGCCTCTAAAGTCCAGTCCCTAATTGTCCTCCACAATGATGACCGTGGTCGTGTCCTGAGACTTCTTGGGTAGTCAGTCAACAAGCAACCAGCATGGATGTGGCTGGCTCCATTTGTCAGACACACCCATGTCGGACTCCACACCCACTCCCCATATCTGAGATTAACAATCTGCTCCAAGCCAACCGCATATCCCTTATAACTCCCATGGGAATTGTATCCCAGTGTGTGTCCCTCTCTCGTTACACAGTTTCTTCTCAGCCAGCAGCCAGGGTGAGTGATGGCTACACTCTTGCCTCACACCTTTCAATGGTTTCTGCTTCCTTCCAGAGAGCTCTGGGCTCCCCGCCATGGTCTAAAAGCCTTTACAGATCTGGCCCCCACTGCCTCTTGTTCCTGGTCACTGGCCTTCCACTCGCAGGCTCTGCCCTTGTGGCACCGGGCTCTTCTCTCTGCCAAGCCCCCACCATCCATGATAAGAGCTCTCTGGCTTCAGATACTCAAATAGCCAGCTACTGGGAACCACAGAGCCTTGACCCCCCTCTCTCCCCTGCTTTGCTTTTCTGCAAACCATTTTCATTTGCCTGGGTTCAAAAAGTAGACACGAAGCAGGACTGAGTAGCAGGGTTTTAGGTTGTAATGACAATGCCAGTAGATGAAACTTGGAGGGAACCCCAAAAGTCAGGAAAGGGTCAGACTTGATGTATGTCCAACCCCAGTCAGTCCTGGATGAAGGCCAAGGTTGCTTAGAAGTCTTGAGTTACTTCAGCACAGGATCCATCCTCCCAGGAAGTAGGCCTGGTGATTTTCATTGAGATTCAACCAGGTCTAGAAGCAGACATGGGTTGAGATTTAAGATTCCCGCAGATTCTGGACATCCATGCTCCCTGGGGCAGGAGGAAGGTTCTCTGAGAGCCACAGGGCTGGGCAGCCCTCAGTCTATTCTGCTTCTGTTACTGTGTCCCCTCCAAGTGAGCCATAAAAGGTACAATTTGGTTCATGTTAATCCTAGCACCAAGTGCGGCGTGCCTCCCTGCCTCAGTCGACCAGCAAGAAAGACACGCCACCACCGGGATCTTCTCAGTCAGCTTTATTCTGGAGCACCTTGCTTGTAGATTCCCAGGACTCTGGACAGCAGCAGAGCTGCTGCTTTTATACACTCCCAGGGAAGGGGGAGGGGTGTCATAGTGGTTGCTGATTGGTGCACCAAGCCACACCTCATTTGCATGTGGCCCGTTCATTGGTGCCACAAGCCAGAGCCATTAGCATATTTTTCCTTCATTGGTACTACAAGCAGTGCCTCATTAGCATATTTTCCCTTCGGGAGGGGCTACTGCCTGAGGAGGGCCTGAGGAAAGTGCTGCGCATGCGCACTAGGCTCTCTTCCCTGGCAGCCTGCCGGTCCCGTGCCATCTTGCAATGGGGCGGAGCCGCAGGCCTTCCCGGAGCTGGACGGCCTTCCCGGAGCTTGGGTGGCAGCCTTCCCGTGAGCCGGTGGGTGGCAGCTTTCCCGAGGCTCCGGGAGCCGGCACGGCCTTTCCCGAGGCTCCGGCGGCCGGCGCGGCCTTTCCTGAGGCAGCAGCTTCCTACATCTCCCCCTTCTTTATTAATTAAATATGAAGTCCTACAAATCTGGTCAGCGAACACCCCGGCCTGAGGGAGCAGCCTTTGACAAGTGATTGATAGGTAATCGGGCTACCATCAGTCATGACCACCAGTCTGTCTCTGCAGAGATCTGGAGTAGGAGGAGATGCCACCAGCATGATGCTGGCAGACTTGGCTGTACAGAGGAGAAACAGAGGTCAAATCCCTTGTGCAATCATGAGACATAGCACACCCATCTCTGTGCCTTTTTATCAGGGGGAGGATAGGTCAGGATGGCATGAAACCTCCATACAATTTGACATGCTCTCGAGGAATCTATCCTGTATGGAACATCCCCTGCACTGTATTGTGACACTCTGTCAGCAAAATTGAGTTTCCTTACTCCGTCATCCTTTGAGGTGGTATAGTGGGAGTCATTAGGTCTGTCTCTAAACCGGGGAAGTATCGGCAAACCAGTTTGCTAGGAAATCATTACAGAGTTATAAGAGGGGCCAACCAGAACTCGGGCAAAATGCCCTCATCTATGGCCATCAGGGCTTGAACAACGACAGCTTTCAGTCGGGCCTGAGTGCATCTCATACAACATAACAACCAGAGGCAAAGTATGACATAACAACCAGAGGCAAAGTACACAACCCACAAACACCAGGACACCCCAAAGTAGCATCCCAGCCCATTCTTTAGAAAAGGAAAAGGCATTGGATAGCCAAGAGGTGACGTCTCTCAAGGTGACAGGGTCGAATCTGGTGCCATTCAGGATGGAAATCTGGATAAGGAGCTTCCGGAAAAGTCATTCTGCCTCCGCAGTCCAATTCCCTTGAAGATACTCCAACAACTCCCTGCTATAATTAAAGTTTTCAGACATATCAGCAGTTCGTGGGGTAATACACAAATTCTTAAAATGGGAAACACAGGAATATTGAATCAACCGAAATAGATCTTCTTTTTTTTTTTTTTTTCTGTACTAGCATAGGGACTGGCCGAGTGCAGGTGACAGCCCATAATTTTAACATATTACCCATTTGTAAATTCATCAGGAGTATCAATAGATGTAGGTGTTTCTTCATTATCCTTTTTCTCTGCTGCGTCTTCCAAGGGAGGGGGCATTCTTAGTATCAGTCTCTCAGGTATCCAAATTGGTTCTTTGTCCCTAGGAAAAACACAAACCGCTCCCCGGGACTGTGAAATAACTGGGTCTGGACCTAGCCATGACCCAGATAACACATCTTTCCATTTAACATATTGTGAATGTATAGGGGTTATGGCAGCGTGCCTATCAGCTGCCGAAAGGCCATTACTATCCAAAATTAAAAAATTTAAAGTAAAAAGGGCTAAGGATAGTCTTTCTTTAGGTGATCTACCATGTCCGATTCCCTCTTTTTGTTTTTGTAAAATTTCTTTGAGGGTTCTATGAGTTCGTTCAATAATGCCCTGACCCTGGGGATTATAAGGGATTCCAGTCGTATGGTGCACCTGCATAGAAGTGCAAAATTTATCAAAAGATGAGGAGGTGTAGGCTGGGCCATTGTCCGTTTTAAGGTGTGAAGGTTTTCCCCAAGCTGCCCATGCTTCAAGGCAGTGGGACACAACCTTTTTACAGGTTTCCCCAGTTGCAGGGGAGGCATGGACCACGCCCGAACAAGTGTCTACTGACACATGGACATATTTAAGGGTACCAAAGGATGGAACATGTGTTACATCCATTTGCCATATATGTAAAGGTTTAAGACCACGAGGATTGACTCCTGTGTGAGGTGGGTGATGGAACTGTACACAATTGGAACATTGAAGGACAATCTCACGAGCCAATGCTCTAGAAATATGAAAATTTTTCCGTAAGGTGGAGGCAGGAACATGGTACAGCTTATGAAATTCTCGAGCTCGTTCTACTGGTGATGTAAAAAAGATAAAGGTGGTGCGAGTGCTAGCGTCCACCAGAGCATTGCTATGACTCATTGGGCCAGGTAAAGAAGCATGAGCTCGAATATGTTGGATAAAAAATTTGCAGGTTCTGCTCCATATCAAGCTTTGTATTTTTGCCAGGATATTTGCAACAGGGCTGGAAGTTTTAATAGGCCCTGTTAATTCCAGCATTTTTATCGCATTTACCACATAAACTGAGTCTGATATTAAGTTGAAAGGCGTGTGAAACCTTTTAAATACTTCCAGGACAATTAAACATTCCACCAATTGGGGTGTTCCTGGGATAAATTGTATCATAACAGGTTCATCACTATTTACCGTATAGGCACCTATGCCTGTTTTTGAGCCATCTGTGTAGATGTCTAGACCATCAGGTATGGGTTCTAATGAGGTCACTTTAGGAAATATAATGGGGTGTTCTGTTATAAATTGTAACAGAGGATATTTTGGATAATGATTATCTATAATGCCTGAATAGCTACAAAGAAATATTGTCCAATCATCTACCAGAGCTGCTAAAGTCTGAACCTGATGGACTGTGTAAGGTACTATAATTTTTGAGGGGGGCAATCCAAAACCCTGTATGCAGCTTTTTATACCTAATATGGCTATTTGGGCAACCGTGGCTGGATAATATTCTAATGTTTTGGAGGGTGAAATATGAGGATGGATCCACAATAGAGGTCCGGTTTGCCAAATAACCGCAGTAGGTTCTTTATAGGTTTTAAGAATACATAACATTAGTGGTTGGTCTGGAGAAAACTTTTGCAGGCAGGCCTTACTTAAATTTTCCTCTATTTTATTCAACACTTGACGCGCTTGTGGCGTGAGTGTGCGGGGGGACGAGATCTGAGAATCCCCTTTCAGAATATTGTATAATGGTTGCAACTCTGCATTAGTCAAGGACAAATAGGGGCGAATCCAATTAATATCTCCTAACAATTTTTGAAAGTCATTTAATGTTCGTAAATGATCTTTCCTAATTTCCAATTTTTGTGGCTTAACATAATTTGAAAATATCCTTGCTCCTAAAAATTCTCCAATTTCTTCCATCTGTACCTTTTCAGGTGCAATATACAATTTTCTCTCTTTTAAGGCCTCAGTCAATGCCAAATAAGTGGCCTGCAAGTTATCAATATCCTTACTCGTAAGCAAAATATCATCCATGTAATTCAAAATTTTGGTTTTAGGGTATTTCTGTCTTACTGGGCGAATGGCCTCCCCTACATATAACTGACACATAGTAGGGCTATTGGCCATACCCTGTGGCAAGACTACCCACTGGTATCTTTCATCAGGGTACTCATTATTCTGGGATGGGATGGTAAAGGCAAAATGTGGACTATCTTGAGGGGCTAAGGGAACTGAGAAAAAACAGTCCTTAATATCAATTATGATAAGAGGCCAACCACTAGGCAAGCTGGATAACAGTGGCAGGCCTCGTTGAATGGGTCCCATAATTTGCATTTGATTATTAATGGCTCTTAAATCATGCAATAAGCGCCATCTTCCTGACCTTTTCTTAATGACGAATATAGGAGTATTCCAAGGGGACTGTGAGGAAACAATATGACCTAACTCTAACTGTTCCTTAACCAAATCTCTTGCTGCCTGAAGTTTTTCAGAGGACAGAGGCCATTGAAGGATCCATACTGGCTCCTCTGTGTTCCAAGTAATGGGTAATCCTCCCTCAATGGCCCCTACAAAAAACCCAGCCCTTCTCTGTTATCCTTTATAGATACAGGGCAGCCTTGAAGCGCCTGTCCCAAACCTCTTCCAGGCTGGTATCCCATGTAGGTCACCATTTGCTGTACTCGAGTTGAGTATTGGTTTGTAAGGATAAACCCCATGGACGTTAAAACATCTCTTCCCCATAAATTCATTGGAATATTAACTATATATGGAGTAAATTTCCCTGATTTTCCTTCTGCGTCCCTCCAGGTAAGTTCTTTGGCACTAATCAGAGGTGTTGACTCAAAACCCAATCCTCGCAAGCTCTGTGAGGCTTGCTGAGAGGGCCATTTTACCAGCCAGTCATGGCTGGATACAATACTTTTGTCTGCTCCAGTATCCATTAGTCCTAAAAAGGACTTCCCTTCAATCTATAAAGTAAGCATAGGTCGGTTCCCCAATTCACAGGAGAGGTAGGTGAACTGAGAACCCTTCTCCCCTTTGTCATTAGCTGGGGAATACCTACGAAGACTGGGTAACAGTAGCAACTGTGCTATCCTGTCTCCCGGGGAAATGGCAAATATCCCTCGAGGGGAAGCTGCAAGTATCTTAATGTTGCCTGAATAAATCGGATCAATAACCCCTGGAGTAATTATTAGTCCTTGCAACGTAGATGATGATCTTCCTAATACTAATCCAACTGTATCCTCTGGTAGTGGGCCCTTAAAATCTCTTTCTATAGGTTGGACCCCCATTTGAGGTGTTAATATGAGTCTGATGGTGGAGTAGAGGTCCATTCCCGTGGAGCCTGAAGTGGTTCTCCACGATACTGCGGAGGCCTCAGGGACGGGGTTTGTAGTACCCCATATATTTGTGGGCCCTGGGGACGGGGGCCCTACTTTCCTTTTTTTGGACGGGCTCCTGATGACAACGGTTTCCCATTAATATCTTTGACTGATTTACACTCACTTGCCCAATGATTACCTTTCCTACACCTTGGGCAAAGGCCAGGCTGATTTACTCTAACTCTTGACGTTTGGAATCCTTTGGTTGGGCAATTTCTCCTAAAGTGTCCCTTTTGTCCACATTTGTAACAGCCATCTCCCTGTCCTTTGCCTGCCGACATTACAGCTGCTGCAAGGCCAGCATTTGATAATGGTCCTCCAATGTCTCTACATATTTTCATCCAATATTCCAATCCTTTATGTCTAAGTGGCCCTATCGCATTTCTGCATTCTTTAGTACATTGCTCATAGACAAGTTGCGTTATGAGTGGCATTGCTGTATCAGGATCCCCAAAAACTTTTGTGGCTGCTTCTAACAACCTCGCCACAAAGTCTGAGAATGGCTCGGTGGGTCCCTGAATGATTTTTTTAAGGTTTCCTGATACCTCTCCTTTATTAGGCAATGCTTTCCATGCTTTGGTGGCTACCCCATTAACCTGTGCGTAAACTACTTCTGGATAATTTGTCTGATCATTTGCAAAGCGGCCTAGGCCAAGTAACATGTCCGCGTCCCAATGCTGCTCAGGATCACGTCTGGTGGCCAAGTTTGCAGCTGCCTGCTGATTTGCAAACTCATAGCTAAAAGTTTTCCACTCTAAATATTGTCCTGGTGATAAGCAGGCTCGTGCCAGGTTATTCCAATCAGATGGGGTGAGACAATATGCTGTCAATGTCTCTACCTGTGCTATAGTAAAGGCTGCAGATACTCCATATGTACAAACTGATTCTGCTATGGATTTAATGGTTTTGAAATCAAGGGGTTGATAATAACGTCCCCCTTGATCATTGGCATAGACTGGGAAGGATAAGCTAATCTCTCGCCATACCTCTGGATTAAATGATCTTCCCGAGTGTTTCCCTCCACTAAGCTTCACTCCCTCATCACTTGGATTATAAGGAGGAGCAGAGGGTACTTGAGCCACAGGCAAATTTATAGGGGCCCTTTTACTGAAGTCTATCTTCTTCTGACATTTTCTTTCTTTATTTTTGAGCTGATACCCTTTATCATTTGGATGGTATCGCTCCCTCTCATTTTTAACAGCCTCCTCATCCACCTCTTCTTCCGAAGAAGAGTCGAGGTTGGAAAGTTGAGATTCCTTGAGAGAGGGGTAAATCCCCTTTTCTTGTTCCCCCTTAATTTTAAGTGTAGGTTCTAGCCTCCCTTTTGCTGTCTTATCTTTGCCACTCTGCTTCACTGCTTCTAACAGTGTTTGGAGGGCCATTAAGACTAAAATGGCTACCCCAATCCAAAATGGATCCATATAGGGAAGCATCCTCTCTAAAATATTCCGGGAAGCTTACCGGTACCGCCACTCCTAGCTGATGAGTTCTGATCCCACGAAGATAATCTTCAGTTCCTGAAGAGTTCCCACAAAGATCTTCTTCAGATCCCACGAAGATCTTCTTCAGATCCCACGAAGATCTTCTTCAGTTCCCACGAAGATCTTCTTCAGTTCAGATCATCTTCGGTTCCCGGGTTCTCGGCACCACTTGCGGCGCACCTCCCTGCCTCCGTTGACCAGCAAGAAAGTCACGCCACCACCGGGATCTTCTCAGTCAGCTTTATTCTGTAGCACCTTGCTTGTAGATTCCCAGGACTCTGGACAGCAGCAGAGCTGCTGCTTTTATACACTCCCAGGGAAGGGGGAGGGGTGTCATAGTGGTTGCTGATTGGTACACCAAGCCACACCTCATTTGCATGTGGCCCGTTCATTGGTGCCACAAGCCAGAGCCATTAGCATATTTTCCCTTCATTGGTACTACAAGCAGTGCCTCATTAGCATATTTTCCCTTTGGGAGGGGCTACTGCCTGAGGAGGGCCTGAGGAAAGTGCTGCGCATGCGCACTAGGCTCTCTTCCCTGGCAGCCTGCCGGTCCCGTGCCATCTTGCAATGGGGCGGAGCTGCAGGCCTTCCCAGAGCCAGACGGCCTTCCCGGAGCTCGGGCGGCAGCCTTCCCGGGAGCCGGCGGGCGGCAGCTTTCCCTGAGGCTCCGGCAGCCGGAGCGGCCTTTCCCGAGGCAGCAGCTTCCTACACCAAGAATACCACCTGACATGCCAGAGATGTTCAGCCATATTTCCTGCATGAGGTGAGTAGGTAGATTAACAGGCAGATGGATGGGTTGGTAGAAAGATGAATGAATAAGTCCAAAAAAGGCTTCCCCTCACATTGATTTTGGGGTCTTCAGATTTTAAAATATTTTTTAATAATGTAGATTCTTACCATATTTTCCCCCTATACTCAGCTCAGAGATGGGAATGGGAAGAGGGGTCCTGGCTGCTGTTTGGCTCCATCATGGAACCAGTCACCTCTCAGACGCCAATTCACAAAGGATAAATCTCTGTTGGTTCCTATCTGATCTTTAGGATACCTATGTAAGCAAGGCAGGAGGAGGCTGCCCCTCCTGCAAATAGGAACCAAGGATTTATGGTGTCACCTTCTAGGTACTGCTGGACGTATGCCTTTTATTGTAAAGGACTCTCTCAGTCTTAGCCTCCCATCATCCCTCACTCCCACCCAAACTGTGGAGCCAGCAGAACCTTGGGCAGTGAAAGCACAGGGCTCCCAGACAGATCCTCTGAGTCTGTCCCCACTACGGCTGCCTGTAGAGTGTTTCCCTTGGACCAGAGTCCAGCACCCACTTGGGCTGGAGGCAGAAACGCTTAGGCAGGGTACACGGATCACCCTGGTACATCCTGGTCCCTGATAGGCTCATGGCTACACGAATCACCCCGGTGCATCCTGGTCCCTGATAGGCTCATGGCTACACGAATCACCCCGGTGCATCCTGGTCCCTGATAGGCTCATGGCTACATGAATCACCCTAGTGCATCCTGGTCCCTGATAGGCTCACGGCTCAGCTCTGGGCTCACTTCACTTGAACTTTGGAATTACAAAGGTTCACTCGTGAATAGGTTAATATTGTGACAGGACCTTGAGATGCAGAACTCAGAGCTGTGTGGGAAGCCTGACTGTGATTAGTCATTCTTATTAATAATGAAGTAGAAGGAAGTGAAGTGGAGGTGCCCGGCAGCCCACGTGATTGATGGCTCGCTGTGTCCCTTTGCCATTTGTGAATGCCATTTCTTTTACAGCTTAATCTTCCTGTAACCATTCTTCAATAATCATGGAAGCAAAATTAAATTAAATGCACCTCCTCACCACTGAGCAGCACCTCTTGCTATGAGCTCTCTCTAAAGGATGGGAACACAGACTTGGAGAGAGAGGTGCCTTCTCTTCTCTGCTGGCCTCGGTGCCCAGGCTTCAGTTTCCTTTATCTCCACCCCACTTTCCTCCTCCCAGTACACAAATTTGGACCAAATTGGACAAAGCTCGTAGATTCTGAAATTTACAGTTCGTGTCACAAATCCTGTGCGTCTCAACGGAATCCTTACTTTACGTTAATGCTGACAAAGTACGAAATGGCAGAGGCCTCATAAATCACAGCCCATGTCATATCAGAAATTTCCAAACACACAGACTTTCTTCAGACCAGAACAAACGCCTGCTCTCTCACCAGCACCCAGCGGCTTACGGAAGTCTGGGGTGACCAAGCACAGAGGCAGCCCTTTGAGTTTTACTGTGAGGGCTTTGGGTTGTTTTGGTTTTTGTTTTTTATATAAAAGCTAACCTAAAGTGGGATTTGTTTGGGATTAGCTTTCTTCTGTACAGTCCTTCATCAGCGGGAGGAAAAAAAGAAAGAAAGGACGGCCAGAGCCTCTCCCACATCTGTGCTTGCCATACGGGGTTTCTGTAAAGACAGCATCATACAAAGAGTGTAAAAATAAATTACGGAGGCTCACGAGCTGAGCAGAGACCGGAGCACCATCTGCTTTACGTAACATTTATTTTTCTGAAGGAAAAAAAAATGTTCTAAAACTGAATAATGTTCGTGTCGTCTAAATATTTGCTTCCTATAGCATCCTGGAGATGGTAAGCAAATGTCCCAAAGATTCAGCCAGCGCCACTGAATCCTGGGGAGGAAAGACGCACAGTCATTCCACCGTGCAGTATTCAATTGCTATGCAAATGTGAGACCCTTATTATTTATTGCTTTTTCAGCTCCGACAGTGGGAAATATTGCAGACTCCGAAGGCATCTGTTGAGTGTAGAGGAAGTGCCTGCAAAGCTGTGATCGGGTTGGAATCCTGTTATTTCTGGACTCCTGGGTGCGGGCGTCAAGTCGCTGTGAGAAACAAATTGCTCTGAGATCTTTGCAGCCTTTTGCTTGGTGCGAGTTAAACACTGGGGGGGTGGGGGGGCTCTGCCTTGTACACTTAGCTCTGGAATCTCTGTGTCTCAGTTTCTTTATCTGTAAAATGGAAGCAATAGTCTTGCTCAGATTAGGATTGCTGAGTTTGTAATGTACCCTGCTGATGCTTTGTGTATCTCTACAGAGGTGTCTGCTGGTTGGCATCTAGGCTCAAGTATAAGGTGGGAAGATGGGTTCACAAGTAAAGTTCTTGCCATAAGGAAGCAGGAGGAGTTGGGCTTAATCATCATCCCCTACACAAGAAATCTGGACATGGTGGCCAGTGCTTATAATTCCCATGCTCAGGAGATGGAGATGGAGATGGAGATGGAGATGGAGATGGAGATGGACAAATCCCTGACCTCACTACCCACAAGCTTTGCTGACTCAAAGAGTTCCAGGCTAATGAGACAATCTGCTTCAAAAACAAAACAAAACATAAAACAAACATGGGGTGACACATGAGGAATGAAATCTGAGGTTGACCACAGTCCTTCATATTCACAGGCACACACACAAGTACACACAGACTCACACATGTGCACACTCATACATGCACAAGTACAACTAGACTCACATATGTGCACACACTTAGATATACGCACAGATTCACACATGTGTGCACATACATATACAGACTCACACATGCACACACACATATACACAAAAATATACAAACTCACATGTGCATGCTCATACACACAGACTCACACATGCACACACACTCACAAATATACACACAAATTCACACATGTGCATGCACATACAGAGAGACTCACATGTGTGCACATACACAGTCACACATGTGCACCCACTTCCACATATATGCACAGATTCACATATGTGCACACATAGACTCATACATGTGCACACAAAACTCACACAAGTACACACACAGACTCTCTCTCTCTCTCACACACACACACACACACACACACACACACACACACACACTCCTGGTAGGGTTCAAGAGAAGGTTAAATAAAACACTTGATTCATCTTGGCTGGAACACTAAAGCTCTCACTGACTTATGAAGAGGAACAGAGAATGAAGAGAAAACTCACGAACATAGCTCCACACCTGGGATGTGTTCCTCAGGGTCTCGGGTCCATTGTCATTGCCTCCTCCTCCTCCTCTTTTTCCTCTTTCTCCCCCTCTTCCTCCTCCTCTTCCTCCTCCTCTTCCTCTTCCTCCTCTTCCTTTATATTTGAAATCTTCCAGGAAAATTTGCAGAGTCCCAAACATCTGACTGCTATTTCCCTAAAGTTTTCAGCCCTCTCTCCCTCACCAGTATCAGTCCAAAGACCTGACCCTGCACCTTGGTAGCTCAATGAACACTGAGACAAGTCTCTGACATCCATCTGGGAACTCAGGAATGTTCTTTCCAGTGGTACCCCAAGAATTCATTCTTCTCCAACATGCAAGAAATCCACTCCGTATCCCATTTTGACAAACCAGGGTTCCCTACGATGTATCTCTGCCTGTCTCAATGCCCAGACCACATCTAGAAAGTGTGAACTCAACTCAGCATGGAGGTGTGATCACCACTGGCTGATAGGACTGTGTAGCCCACATCATTAGTGATTTCTACAATATGTCCATGAAGTTCACAGGTTCCTCGAGGCCCTGGATCCTGCAAAGAGCTTCTTTATTCTGATTTCCTGGGTGACACAGAGAGAAGGTTCTTCCAGATGGGATGCCAGAGGCCTACTGTGCCTCCCCAACAGGTCCCCCTTTGTCTCTGAAAACTGATGTACCTTCCTTTCTACAGAGAGTGTTTCTTGGACACAGCCTCTGTTACCTCTGCGGTCATTCTCACTGTGCCTTCCCCATCTGTGTCCCTAGTGACTGGCCAGTTTCTTACTGGCTCCCACTCCTCCTGTAATGACAACTTTCTCCAGAAACTCCTTAATGTGGTGGTTGACATTTCCTCTGCTACAGAGGTGTGTGCACCCCTCACTGTGTGCACCCTGTAGCTGCAGGGTGGAAAGAAAGTTGCTTAGTCTCCCGGGTCCTTCCTGAATTGTTCTTCAGGTGACTCACACCATACCTCTTTCCCTTGCTTTCTGGACACAAACTCAAGCCACAGCCATTGCATCTGAGGTCATTCATTACATCCCCATTCATTACATCATTCATTGCCTCTGTCCCAGCAAGCCTCCTTCAGCCTGGGGATAAGGAAAACCAAGAAGACTGAGGGTTGTACTTTCTTCAGGTGCTCTTCCCACTTCTAGGGCACTTGTGGAAACACAATCTCCAAAGAGAAATGAACAAAGGGACTGAGGCTGGAGACAGAAGGCAGAAGCAGGAAGAGAGGTGGGAAGGCAGGACTCAGTCTGTGGCGGGTCATGGGTGTACAGGTGGCAGCAGGGGCAGAGGCAGGGGAGGGCAGAGATGTCTGAAGTGCAAAGGAAGGGATACGGGAGCTAGAGCACAGCCATGACAGGTGACAAGGGAGGCCTGTGGATTGCTTCCCAAAGCTGGGCCTTCTACACAAAGGCAGTCAAGATAAGGGAGAATGACAGTTGGAGAGGGACTTAGGAACAGATCAATGGTGGTGACAGGATAGCAGTTACCTTGTGTCATCTAGCAAGGCTAGAGCTTTGCTCCATCTCACCCCTATGACACTCTCTACAAATCCACTAATCACTGAACTGCAGAAGGGGCAGGCATCAAGTAGGGACTTCTCTAGTCATGACTGCTTAAAGATGGATGAGCTCTGAGAAATGTACAGTCAGACCATGCCATTCACAAACAGCACAGAGGGCACTCACACACACCCGGAGTCTACAACAAGCCTGTGATGTTGTCAAGTTAACTGTGTCACTGAGGGATGGAACTTTGAAACTGTGTGTGTGCATGAAGTGTATGCATATGTGTCTCTGTGTGTGCATGTGTGTATACATGTGTATATGCATGTCTATGTGTGAGCATGTGTGTCTCTGTGTGTGCAC
>LR750374.1:116072-171402 GCA_902729485.2 Mus minutoides | reverse complement strand
AGACAAACCATTGTCCTCTAAGCCCAGGGCCATGTCAACCACTATCAGAGACAGTGGCCTCTGTCCACTGAGGTCCACCATCAGGACTGGAGCCATACCCTGATTGGAGGTCTCGTGGTCCACTTCACAGCCTGAAGAGCAGCAGCTGTAGTTCCTTCACCTGCCCCCCGCCCCTCCCAAACCTGAGCCTTCTGTGCAGAGGGTGAAGTGTCTGCAACAAAGCCAAGTTCAGCCACAGGGCTCAGGGAAGGACTGCACACCAAAGGGCCGAGCACAGAATTCATGCCAGGGCCTCGGCCCAGCCCAGCCGTCCACACGCTGTCTGACATGGAGAGAGAGGGACTGCCTCCAGACCTGGGATGAAGCTGCTGATGCCTGCCTGTAAGCTCACCCACTTCCCATGCAACCTGCTTAGACAGCACTTCATTGCAATTATCCCTGACGTGTGTGTGGAGGCCATCAGCCTCTCTGGGGTGGCTTTCATCTTGCTATAAGAGGCTGCCTGGCTTGAGTGGAGCTTTTTGCTACTGGCCACAAACCATAGCCTCACGAATGTGGCCACCCGTCTCCTAAGTGATCTGGTGGTTCAAGAAGCGGATGAAAAGAGGTAGAGGGTGAATGCTGGAGACTCAGTGCTCTTCAAGAAGGCTTTGCCAAGCTGGGGTAGGGACCAACAATGGCCTTAAAGTCCTCTGCAGAGGCAGGGTTAGGTAGCCCAAAGCGTTAAATGGCACCACCAGGGAGCAGAGATCCTGGCTGTCAATCCTGCTGATTTTGTAGGCAGCCAGCTACCTACTGAGTGAGGGAAGGAGAGGAGGCAGAAGCGCATTCACCATGAAAACACTAAAACCACACCAACCGTGTAACAAGCACTCGTAAACATGACCTTGTACAACATCAAACCTTACCCTCGTGTCCAGCCGGAGCACATCCCACGCGAACCCCTCCTTTATCCCAGCCAGCTGCACCCACCCTGGACAGGGCTCCTCACCCTCACTATTTCTGACCTATGACCCTCCCCAAACCCACCATTTAGGCCATTAGCAATAGATATCAAGAGGGTCGTAGCTATGAACACTCCATCCATGATGCTGCCCGAGGCTCTAATGCAAAGATCCCCAGACATCAGGGATGGGTGGGGCTTGCACACTCCCTGTTCTCTCAAAGCCTACAATCTGCCAGAAGAAACCATGATAAGCACTCCTGAGTTAGTAAAGCACCTACTGTGTATTGGACCTCGTGTTTATAGGTGCCTTGTGCGCACACTTCAAGTTTGTCACCAACTGACAGGTATGGGAGTCAGAGCAGATGAGAGGGACAGTCTGGGACCCTAATTAAGTTCCTGTCACTACCAACTAGCACCATCTGTAAGGGTCCATGGTTCACTGAAGAGTGATACCCTAGACTCAAATAGTATGTAAACACAAAGAGTATTTTTTTCTGCAGAAGTCCAACATGCTGGGGTCTCCCATTACAAAGATAGAGAGACACACACCCAAGTGAGCTCACAGGCCTGATTTAAAGCATGTTAGGGGATTCTGTGATATGTAACCCATATCTTATTCCATCTATAGAGACATTCCATTACTGGAGTGTGGGGGCTGCAAACTGTTGCTGGGGAAGTCTGGGAACTGCTGCTGACCCATTGTCCTTGCCTCGGGTCAGGTGGTGGGACAGCTTCTGAGGCCTGGACTCTCCTGGACTTGCCCAGTTCTCAGAAACAGAGCTTTAGGCCTCGTCTTCTGCACTGCCCACTTGAAGCCTGTCCTAGAGTCAGCCCAACCCTCACATCTGTACTTTGGAGGCTGCACTGGGGTGTGAGTTAGCTTTCTGTCGCTGTGGCAGCTCATAAGGAGGAAAGGCTCGTTCCAGCTCAAGGTTGTGGTTGCTCCAGCTTCAGTGCTCCTGGCCTATGACAGCTGGGTGCATCTAGATGGGAGAATGTGCCACAGAGGCCATGTTCACACACATTTTCCAGGAAGCAAAAACAAAGAGAAGAGTCTGGATTCTAATATCCCCTTCTGGAGCATGTCTCCTCCCAAAGACCCAATCTGCTCTCATGAGGCTTCACTTCCTAAATGTCCCACAACCTTCCCAGAGTGCCATGGTCTAAGGACAAGATACCACCTCCGTCTCTGACGCTCTCCAGATCCAGGGCTCCAAAGATCTGTGCTGGGTGTTCTACAGCAGTGAGGGAGTGGCTGCCTCTTCCTTGCTCTGGTGCTGGGGTCAGTGCTCGGTGTGAGGGGCACAGAGAGAGGTCTCCTCCCTTCCCAGGGTCAGGACTGAGGCTGAGGCCAGCCCAAGATGCAGAGGGAGCCCGTGTCTGGCTAAAACCTGAGATTTGCGCTCCGTAAGCGCTTTATTCATCCCCTCCTCCGAGAGCTTATACAGACATTTTTGGTTGATAAACCTGAAAAAATCTCTAGAAAGCATTTAATTAATGCATTCTTCCCTGGCAGAGAGTCTCTGTAATTGCCGCTCAAGCAGCAGAGCCGTTGAGAAAGCTTTTCTTGCAAGGGCTGCGGGGACAGATAGAGATCCGCATGGCTGCTTCTTCCTGCAACCTATTGACACCCATTAACATTCTCCCAGCTATAAAAAAAATGTGTCTTATTCTAGCACTCTTTATAGGCAGGGGCCCAGCACTGAGTCATCAAACCTGTGTGACGGCCCAAAGTCACTACGACGGAAAACAGCAGCAACCGCAATGAGTCACGGGGTGCTGGACAGGCAAGTGTTTGGTGACAATAATAATTCTGTGAGGATAATTTCATTAATGGAAAAGTGGAGATGATGTGGGGCCAGTGAATACTGTACGTGTGCATATAAATATCCGCAGAGGTGCGTCTGGTCTGGCGTTTAAAGACGGCCGAGTGTAAATGGGTCTGCATGTGTGTCTTCATAATGAATGCCCCAGCCCTGGATGGTAAAGTACCATTCAGAAGTGATTTGTGCTAATCACACTGGGGAAAAACCCTTTAGTGAGAGGAAACAGGACCGAGTGCATTTCAAGCCTGGCTGTAAAGAGCTCCATTTGATTTGGGGGCACAAAGGATTACAAAGAACATCAAAGCATCCCCACACTGAATAGCTCTCTCCAAAAGAAGACCTTCCACTCCGGATTTCAGCACACAAAGCAAGCCAGCAGGAACCCTCACATGGCAGGAGGCGAGGAGGTGACAGACAGATGAGCTAAGACTGCCAGAGAGTCCTCCCCAGTCCTCCCCAGTCCTCCCCAGCCCTCCCGGGGGCTCCAGCTTCTCCTTAGTCCACTCCTGGGGTGTGGAACCTAAATGGCTTCTGTCCTGTGAAACGGGGCCACACTGGAAACCTCCCCCACTGAAACTCTGATGGATTATGGTTTTGCAGCTCAGCTCTTGCCTACCTGGACAGCCATTTTTCCCTCTCACAGTGGGTCTCTCTCTCCCCAGGCTCAACCTTCTCCTAGTCAGAGCAGGGCAGGGACCATGCCATTTGCAGCTGAGTGCAGGATTAGACTCTGGCTAGAGTTTTCTCACTCAAGGCGCTTAAGGAGTCTGTGCTGGCTTGCTTGGCGGCTGGGCCCAGAGCCAGTCTTTCTTGCAGACACTTTTCCTCTTTAGTTGCAGGTTTCTTTCCATTTGGTCTTTACGCTGAGCCTTCAAGTTAACACAGAACTATCTTTAAATGTACAATTGAACAGCGTTTACTGGTTTCACGGTGCTGTGGACACATCAACCGGTAATATTCTGGTATACGTGCATTATCCCAGGAGGGAGTGCGCCCATTCAGCCAGCAAGGGCAGGCAGGCAGCACTTGGTCCTCCGGTTTTTCCTTTTCTGGCTCAGTACAGATGGAAAACCAGTATGTGCTTTTTCTCTCTCTGACTTCTTTCTGACAGCACAATGTGGTCAAGCTCCAACCACATTGTAGGGCAAATCAGCCTACATTCTTTTTATGGTTGAGAAATATTCAATTGTATGGATCAAGTGCATTTTGTTTATTCATTCATCCATTTATGGGCCCTGGATTGCTTCCACCTTTTGGCCACTGTGAATAAAGCTGCATTGAATGCGTGTATCTGCAAATGCTAGTTTCTGGTTTTGTGTTCCTTTAGGTAAATGCCCAGAAGTGGGATTACAGAGTCATATAGGAGTCTAACTTCTGGAAGCCCCCGTGCAGGTTTGGTATCCTGGCCCTCTCCGTGAGTTTGTTGACAATGTCTCTGTCCTCTTCTGCCATCTTGGTTCTAGCATATGCTGAGGGCTTTTCCTACAGCTGGAGAGTGGACATGGAGAAAGAGACACCCAAGTTCACATAGAAAAGAAACCATTGGCAGAAAGAGTAGAAACCTCTCTGGCTGTGAGCTACATGTGACCACAATAGCCAGCCTGAGACTGGCAGAAGCACCAGAAGAGTCCCTGAAGCCCACCCTCCCTCTTTGGCCCTGACCTCAGGCCGGACTCCCTAGACTAACTTCAGCTTTCTCAGTCCCTGCAGGGTCCTTAGGCTCCTCTCTGCTTTCTTTGAGGACCACATCTATCTGATTCCTGAGTAGGAGTCCACCTCTTTGTTTAGAAGTCTCTTCAACTCTGACAGGAAATAGATAGGTGAGGACTGCTGCTCTGTCCGCCCGAGGAGGGAGGAGTGCTCTTTGTCTGCAGTGGCAGCCCAGCACCTGCCTGTGCCCATGGGTATGTTAATACCAGCCATGCTTGTCTGTCAGACAGATCAGGTTCTGTCTCTCTGCTGGATATCCGGCTCTGCCTAGTGACAAGCAGGAAAACAAGCTTTCAAGGAGGAAAAAGGGAGGTATGATTTAAAAGAAAAAAAAGGCAGATTATCAATGTGTAGATTATCATAAGGAAAAAATGTCCTATTAAGAAAAATATGACAAACGCACAGTCTTTGGGAGGTGGCATCCAGAAAGAGAATGGGCTGTATCTCACTGAAATTGCTGTATTGTTCTGTCCCAAACTAACAGGCTCTGGTGTCCCCAACCATCTGCTGGAAGCACCATTTATTAAGACCATTATCCTGCAGACCATGGCTAGTCACATCTCAAACACTGCCTTCGTTATGAGAGACAGTTATAGTCGTTTGCAGGATAATAACCATTCTAATCTCAAGGCTTCTCCAGGAATCTGTTCCTCAGCATGTCACAATGGAGTTCTGCACAGGGGCAGCGCCAGCCAGGCTTCAGGTGTGTCCATGGTAGAGGCTGGGAAGTTCCTGCCCTCCCTCTCTCAGCCCTGACGAGCTGTAGGTCCATCTGTGTACTTCCTGTTCTCAGCAGTGGGGTGGGAGTGGGCAAGAGAAGGAAGGAGAGCAAGTGGGGTGGGGAGAAGAGGGAGAAGGACAGGACAAAGGGCAAGGAGGGAAGAGGGGAGAAAGGAGCACTGTTCTAGGTTTATTCTGCTCTTGTGATGAATACCGTGAACAAAACACCCTGGGGAGGGAAGAGTTTATTTGGCTTACATTTCCAGATCACATTCCACCACTGAGGGAAGTCAAGGCAAAACCCCACGCATGAACTTTAAGCAGGAACCATGGGAAAATGGTGCTTACAGGCTCACTGGCCTCACGCTCACTAGCTTTCTTAAACAGCCTACACTACTTGCTAAGGGATGGCGCCACCCACAGTTTGCTGGGTTCTTGCACATCAATCATTGGTCAAGACAGTTTCTCACAAACATTGCCGCAAGCCAGTCTGATCTTAGCAATCCCTCAATTCAGACTCCTTCAGCTAGATGACTCTAGGTGGTGTCAAATCAACAGCTGAAGCTAACCAGGACAGAAGGACAGAAGAAGAAGCTGAGAAGGAAGAGAAGAGAGGTCAGGGGAGGTGTAGAAAAGAGGAGAAGGAGGGAAGAGAGGAAAAGAAATTTAAGTTATCACTGAGAGGAAGAAATAGGACCCAAGGCAAGGAAGCTGAACCACAGCGCTCTGCTGGGCAGGTAGCGTGAGGGCAGAACCCACAACCCCCAGAGATACCAACAAAGCAGTAGGACTCTAAGAAGCCTGCAGCCCCAAGCATCCAAGACAAGAGCTCCCAGGACAGTGTGAGGAAGGAACAGAGATGGTGTGGTGGGGCAAGACTATGCAGAGGCTCCTCCATCTTGTTACTTGCTGAGGCCATTTCAGGTTTAACTAGAACTTGACCTCCTTGATGGAGAATCCTGTGGAAAATTATCCAACTCTATTCTAGGAACCAAGGTCAAGATGCCCCAGCTAACTTACCTTAGCTTATGTCACGCTATCAGTTTGTGAAACCTCCCCCTACAGCTGTGGAGTGAGACACTAGGATGTGGCTCTTGCTTTAAAATCCCATTGCTCTAAAGACTCAGCAGTATATGTAGGTCCTGAATACCCAAGTGTAGTCCCAGCTGGATACAGGATACTGGATCCAGGATACTACAGGCTAAAGACTCTCAATTGGCTTTACAATATGTCTGATTGGTCCTCTCCACTGGGATCCCCATAAGGGCTCCCCATAACAATGAGACCAAAGGTCAGAGGGACAGGGATTGCTGAGCTGGGGTATCAGGAATGTGTGCTCTTTGGACACACAGGTGAATCCAACTGGAGGTATGAATGCTGCTATAGGGTCACCCCAAGCAGGATCAAGTGGAGACCATAACACCCATGTAGGACATCTGTCACAGGCATGTAGAAAATGGAGTGACCATGTGCAATCTCAGAAGAAAGCAAAGACAAGACCTGGCCTTTCATTTGGGAAGCTGAGCTGAAGAAAGAGAAAGTGAAGAGACCATTCTAATAGCGGGAAAAGGAAGAGCGGGAAGAGGAAGGTCTGGGAAGATAGGCTGTATGTTTGACATGTGGGAGACAGAATCTGTTTTCTCCTGCCCAGTTTCTGAGTGGAGGAAGAAAATCTAGTTCCAGATGCTGAGAACAGAGCCCAACTGGACACCAGAGTGGTGGAGACCGTCTCTGTCCGGCTGCAGCAGTTTTTCCTGGGGCTGCAAAGGTCAGAGCAGAGAAGAACAGAGCTAGGAAGAACACAGGTGACCTCCCACTCTGACCCTAAAGAGATAAACCAGGAGTCATGTCCTTTCGTTGAGTACATTTATTTTGTCTCCAGTGCTAGGGATGGAACCAGGAACTGACTCAAGCAAGTCATGTGACCTGTCTCTAAGCCTCTCGGTAGATCTTTGGATCGGTCCCTTCTCCCTCCAAACCTGTGTCTCCCTGTGGTCTGTTTCCTACCACTTCCTTCTGGTCAACAACGTGGATGTTCCTGCTTTTTTCTCCTGTCTCCTCTTCCTCCACTAGCTCCAAGGCTGCCCCTCCCCTCCCCCATGGCTTGCATCTTGCCCCTTCCTGCCTAAGAATCCAGCATCCACTTGGCTTTCAGCTCTGAGCCCTGGACCCCACCAGTTACCTCAGGTTGGGTAACAAAGACTCCAAAATTCACTCTTGCCTCTGAGATTGCTGGTAGACCTGGGGGAGGGCTGTGAGTGGCCACTGCTCCCCTCCAGATGTTCTCCCAACCTCTAGGGACTCCGTTCTCTATCAGGACCCTGCAGAACAGGGGGGGTAGGGTAGTGACTTTACAAAGCAAGATTGCAGTGGTCTAAACTTAATTCTCAACATTCTGCTTGTCAATGAACTTTGAACTTGACCTTTGCCCTGCTGAAGCCTGGCTATGAGGTAGGGACTGGGGTCTTTTCCTGTGGCACTTTCCATGGCACCTAACTCAGGATCAGCATCCGAGGTGCCCTGTAAGTGAACACTGCGTGTGGTCGACAGTTTAAGTCCCACTGACAGGTCTTAAGGACTCAACCTGTGGAAAGAAGAATGTGCTTTCTTTCTTTTCGCTCATGGTTTCAGAGGTCTCAGCGGTGATCCACTGTTGCTCTTGCTTTGGGCCTGTGGCATTCCATCATGGAGGTAGCATGTGGCAAGCTGCTCATATCATGGCCAGGAAGGGGAATAGAATTGTGTCCTGCAATTAATTCTCTTTAAGGTTGAGGACTTCACAAGAGGCCCCATCTCTTAAAAATCTGAAACATTTCATGGCCCACGCTGAGTGCCAGTCCTTTGAGATAGGAGCCTTTGGGGTCTTTGTACAACCAACCAAGCAAGTGAACAAAAGCACCATGCGTGTGGGTCAGAAGTCTGCAGGAGTGCACAGCTTACGGTGACGCTTCCAGGCACCACTGATGGATGTCTGGAATGATTCCTGTCCCTTCCTCTGCCTGTCCCCATTGTGCCTCCCAACACACACACCTGTCAAGTGTCACACTGAAGCAGACAGCAGCTTACAGAAAATGTTTACAGCTCAAGGTCATGTATTGTCCTATCCTTTGAACCTTAATTACCCAACACAGAGAGTCAGGCAAATACAATGCCTGTGACCTGAACCCTTTTACAAAGCTGCCTGGGGAGGCAAAAGCCACCCTGGCTTCCAAGAACCCACCCCGCCCCACTCCTCCTCACCCCACCCCACCCCACCCCACCCCACCCCACCCCACTCCTCCTCACACTTCTGCCTGTTATTCCCCTGTCTGCTGCAGCCTCATCACAGGCAGCCTGCTTAATGGTTAGTTTTTCACATTTGATTCCGCCCCAGAGGAATCAGGGTAACAAGACAGCGCATCTTCCATCAGACAGTAATGGAGAGATATTTATATTCAGATTTTTTTTTTACAACTCAAAACAAAAAAATCAGAGACTGTTTTTCTGCTAGCAGATCCTGAAACTGGTCCTCTGGGTCGGCCATGGAATTCCTGAAGCCGCCAGGGAGAGATTTGCTGATGGTGCATCCTGACAGTCAATTAGAATCATGTTAAATGCCAGTCCAGTCCAGTCTAGCCGAGCCGCCTGTTATTGACAGTGACGCGTCCCACATCCTCAGAGATCATTAGCAAGGAGCCAGGACAAGATGTTTTGGGGAAACAGCAAGAGGTGGCCCCAGGAAAAACACAGTCTTCCCAAGGCAGCCAACGCCTAACCACACCTCATGTAAAGGTGCATGTGTTTGACTTCCCAGGCTAATCCACTCAGCCCTCACCGGTGACAAGGTTCTTGTTTTGGGCTCTCTCTCTCTCTTTCTCTCTCTCTCTCTCTCTCTCTCTCTCTCTCTCTCTCTCTTCTGTTTAACTTTCTGTGTATAGACTAGGACATGAGCATACTAAAGAGTGCGTGTGGATGCAGAGACGACTTGTCTGTCCTCTCCTCCCAGCATGTAGGTCCTTGGGATTGAACTGAGACAATCAGGCTTGTCAGCAAAACCTTTACCCACTAAGACAACTTGCTGGATCCTCCCCAGAGCTCCAGAGACACTCAGCGGGTCTCTAGCTGCCTCCCATGACGGGATGGATTTTTGCAGCCTTTCACCAACACTTCTGTAACAACAACTCCCAATAATTAACTGGTTCACTAAGCTAGACTTGAGTTTCTTTGGCTACACATCAGGGTGCTTTGTGAAAAACAGCTATAACAGTGTCACTTCCCAGACGGACATGCACAGAGGACAGCAGGGTAGCTGGTGAGACACCCAGACCCCAGGCATCTTGGCCCAGTTAAGTCAGGTGAGGTGAAGGAGGCTCTAGCTACCCCAGCTGAGTTGTATGCACATTCTGGCCCCACCCCACAACTCCTGGGTCCCACCCACTTTCAGACCCCACCCCAACTTCCGGGTCCCACCCACTTCCAGACCCACCCCCACCCACTCCTGAAACCCACCCTCACTCCCAGAGCCCCGCCCCACCCATTCCCAGACCCCACCTCCACCCACTCTCAGAACCCAACTCCCATTCTCACCCTCACCATTCCCANCCACACATGAGATTCTGGAGGGCAGGGCCCACCGAGCACTGTTTGGCTCAACAGGGCCTCCCCCCACCACCACTCCTGCCCGGCCTTGCCTCCCCACGGAGGTATGCAGTCATGAGGAAGCTCAGGTGACCAGATTCTCAAAAGCTGAATCCATTCTGAACATGTCCTTTCCTTTATCTGCTTGGACTCATAGGGTGTCCGCTGTCCCCTGAACTCGGCCCTTGTGGATGCTTTCTTTCAGCTATGGCATTTGCAGGCTGGTAACCGGCAGCGGCTTCACAGAGCACTGAAGCTAAATTTGAGCACAGGGCAGGCGACAGGGCATCCCGGGTAGAGGGCATTTTGACCCCTAAAGACATAATGGCACTCAAGAAGAAGAGATTCCTGTGGAGATCCCAAATCGGGCTTGTTACATAAGGGAGAAAAGCTGTGTTCTCTGGGCTCGGCAGGGTGGGCATTGTGCGGAACCTTGAAGGAGCTCCTGGGTGAAGGAACAGAGAGACTGAGCCAGCGGGCCAGGCTGAAGAAAAGAGGCCTCTAGGGGGGCTGAAAACTAGCCCCAGATTGGTGTACGCCTCTAGCAGGTTCAGACCCAGACCTGATCTTCCTCCCTTCCTGTAATTGGTGAATTCACGTAGCTCTGAGGGAGCCAGCAGTCACAGGCAACATACTGATAAGTAGCTCCGGTGGGCTCTAGCCCTAGAGAGCTTTGCCAACTCGACTTACAAACAAAATACACATTACAGAGTATCTTGTGGGAGAAAGTGGCCAGCCAGGGAAGAAAAGGATGAGAAATGGGGGAAGAGAAGATGAGAATTCTCAGAAGAGGAGAAAGAGGAAGGAAGGAAGGAAGGAAGGAAGGAAGGAAGGAAGGAAGGAAGGAAGGAAGGAAGGAAGGAAGGAAGGAGAGGCCTGAGTGCCACACACAGGGAAGCAGCCTGGAAACACCAGGTCCGAAGCTGTTCCTCCGTCTTCCCTTTGAGGGAGTAACCCAGCAAAATCCCTCTGATGAAGTGCTAGAAACACATGTCCATCCAACTGTGGACAAAACTCCTGCCGACCAGAGGTCTGGCTCCTCCTTCCAACGCAGAGGAGATACCAAGCGGGAGTCCCTGGAAGCTCTAGCCTCCTGCGGCAAAGAAAATGATTCTCTTCCTTCTGCCATACCTCTCTGGTAATCAGCATTAAATCCCGAAAATGAGATCGAAAATGGAACCAAACGGACACTGACACGTCCAGCTGGAAGCCAGCCTACCCTCCCCACAGCACATCCTGATAAAACCTTTCACTCCATCAGTAGCTCACCGAGAGGCTACTTGCCTTCCTAAACCCCTCTGTTGACAGTAGAGACACCAGACACATTTGTCCACTATTCGGGAAGAAGAAACTGCAGGGGCTTGCTGGGCACACAGCTGTTTGCAGACAGAGGGGGTTCCCACAGGATTCACTGACTCCCCCTCCAGCTATTGAGACCTGTACTGTGCCACTGCAGATGGATCTGCTCCATCCGTTAGCCCAGGCTGTCCCCCACGCTAGCTCTCTAGGTCAGATAATCAGCCCAGAGCCAGCAAGCGCTGCTCCTCCTCTGAGCACCTCAGTTTGGCCCACCACCTGCCCAGGGCTAAGTGTAGACTGAGCATGCTCTGTGAGTGCCCCAGCCTCTGCATAGAGGCTCCCTATTGGCTCAATGTGAAGAATGTAACCAACAGGAAGAGGAAGGTCGTGACCTTCAGGGCCACGTGCAGTTTCTAAAAACAGTTCGATAAGCACAAAGCTACAGGCAGCTTCAGGCTCAGCTGGAAGGGTTCCACGCATTTTGAGGTAGACTGAATAGCTGCTCCCCATACTCAAAACCATTTATGTTTTAACTGAGTCAAGGATCTTATTGTTCTCCTAGATTATCCTGGTGGGCACCAGAGCCCAGCCCCAGTAACCTTTAAACAGGGACAGTCGGAGACTCACAGGAGAGGCCAGGCGAAGACGGAGGCAGATACTGGAATGATGGATCAAGAAGCAGAAGACTGCCCACAGCCACCAGGATCTGGCAGAAGTAGGGTGAGCCTCCCCCAGAGCCTTCAGAGAGTGCTAATCCCGCATGGCCTCCAGAGTCTCAGGAGAATGGCTTTCCATATTTGTGATCCTCACTGTGGTCACAGGCTACAACTGCAGGGAGCTCAGAGCTGCTTCACAGTAGTTCATCACACCACAGAGGTCCTCCGTGAAGTACGTCCCTGCTCCTTAGTTTGTTCATGTGTCTTGGGCCAGGTGACCAGGCTAGGTGACAGTACCCTCCCACCCTGTGATGGTTTATATATGCCTGGACCAGGGAGTGGCAGAATTAGAAGGTGTGGCCCTGTTGGAGTAGGTATAGCCATGTTGGAGTAGATGTGTCACTGTGGGCGTGGGCTTTAAGACCCTCATCCCAGCTGCCTGGAAGCCAGTCTTATCCTAGCAGCCTTCAGATGAAGATGGAGAACTCTCAGCTCCTCCTGTACTGTGCCTTGCCTGGATGCTACCATGTTCCCACCCTGATGATAATGGACTGAACCTCTGAACCTGTATGCCAGCCCCAATTAAGCATTGTTCTTATAAGAGTTGCCTTGGTCACAGAGTCTATTCAAACAGTAAAGCCCTAACTAAGACACACCCAATACCTTCCTCTCCAGGTAGGTACACCTGAATCTGCACCTGGCTCATGAGATCTCATGTATTGGCTGCAGTCACACCAAGCAAGAGTCAGTGGGGGCCATCGGGACAGAGGAGGTAGATGCAAGAAGGCTGCTCTGTGATCCCCAGATCTCCCAACATGGACTCAGCTGTGAGCAACAAGAGTAGAGTAAACCATCCCTAAGTTGGAGAGCCCACCATACTTAACCTGTGTGGCCTGTGGCCTGGTGTGGATCCTGGCTCTCAGCACTTGGTGAGATAGGCATGTAGCCAAGGTGGATAAACCTTCTTCTTCTCCTTTTTCTCCTTTGCAGTCCTGAGATGCAGTGTCATGGCAGCTGCTATGACAGTTACGTGCAATCTGGTCCTGACCTGTGACCCAGCACTGGATGGCAGACGTGATCTTAGTCCTGCCCCAAGAGAGACCTGACTCAGCAAAACAGTGCAAAGGTATAGCTTGGTGGTGGAGGGCTTACTTCCCATGCAAAGGGACCTAGATTTGATCCCTAAGCACTGAAAAACCTTGGTGGGGTTGCATACCATGTATACATCTTGAGGGGCCCAGAGACCAGTGCACTGCTGTTGACCAGTCTGCCAGAGAAGTTCTCCAGATAGTGCCTGTGTGCCAAAGAACACCAAGGTAGGAGCCTACTGAAGGAAACTGGGTGAAGTTTAGTGTCAAAACAAGAGAGTTGTATCTGGTGCTTTGGAACAAGAGTCCTTGACCATATACCCTGAGTTTTTCTTTATCTGCTGAGAGCTACACAAGCTAAGCCACTTGAGTCACAACTTTTACTGACATCACATCCAGTGTGAGGAAGGCAGCCATCACTCCCAAAGTTACATGGGGTACATGTAAATGTGCACACGTGTCTGCTGTCTGTGTGTCACTGCATTTGTCTGCACTGCATTTGTCTGCATGTGGGTGTGCATGTGGGTGTGCCTATCTGTGTGCATGTGTTGTGTGCCTTGTGCATGTGTGTGTGCATGTGTGTATGTGTCTGTCTGTGTGCATGTGTTGTATGCCTTATGCATGTGTATGCATGTGTGTTCCTGCCTGTGTGCATGTGTGTGTCTGTGTGCATGTGTGTGTGCATATGCATACATTTGTATGTGCCTATCTGTGTGCATGTCTTCTGTGTCTGTGTGCATGTTTGAGTGTAGGGGGCACTCAACACCTAATGTGATGACTAATCTTCCAACACATATTAAAATGGCCAATGTGATTTCATTGGCAACAAGCCCTGTGTTGGAGCAGACTTCTGGAACTCACTTTGTATGAACAGAAACTCCATCCTGTGGAAAAATAACTGCCCCAACCCCACAGCTGCCCTTCCATTCTCGGCTTCTGTGAGTCTATCTCAGATACTGTCCCCGTAAGTAGAACAAGCCACATCTGTCCACAAGTCTGCTTGTTTCAACAGGTGTCAGGTCCTCCGGGTCCACTGTGCCACCACAATGGTGGGATCACCTTCTCTCTGCTATTCTTTGCAATTGATGACTAAGGCTGAGCTGCAGCCCAGGGACAAGGGTTCAGGTACCAGAACCAGCAGCAGGCTTTATGAACCCTTAGATATCAACCCAGCCAGCAAGATTCTGGAGATGACAGAGTCCAGACTGGAGACTTCAAAGTTCTACCCAGGGAGGAAAGTGGATTATTTCATATACTCCTTACCCTTCCAGCATGGCCCCCGCTCTGCCCCACCCTGCAGCAAGGTAGCCCTTTCCTCTGCCCTGGCAGCACCACGCTGCCTACATCACCCTTCCCAGCTAAGCATATCACATACAGCATCTCCTCTACAAGCTATGCCAGCCTGCATACACCCAGTGAGCAACTTAACTCAGACCTGGTATGAAAATTGATCAGATGTAGACAGGGAGACTGCCCCAACATAGAGGACAGTCTGGCCAACTATAAATCTGGCCATCTATACATCTGTTGCGTTGTTTCATCTGCCCCCCACCACCACCACACTACACCTTTTATTTCTAGATCCCCATAGCCAAGAATAGCATGCGGCACATGGTAGGTCCTCAATAAATGTTTGTTGAATGAGTGCATGAGTGTATGGACCCTCTTTTTCACATACTGTGATGCTTTTGAAGTTAAGAGTCCCTGTCCACAGAGGCGGGGCTGAAGGGTAACTGTTCACTGGGGAGCAGGAGACAGAACACATTCATCCAGGTGGAAACTGGTCCCAAGAGGCATCCTCAGCTCAGCCCGGCCCATGCATCTGAAGAATGCGCTCACACTCTGGTGACTCTCAGTACCCAATGAGACTCTTGACTAGGCTTCCTCAGCTCAGCACAGCAGCAAATCCTGGGCCCAGATGCCCTCACTCACCACCCCTGCAAACCAGATCAGGCCTCACTTTCCTGGTCTAGAGTCCCAGCTAAGAGTGTTCAGTACCTCTTGGAGACATCAGCGAGGGAAAAGAGTGAAGAGGTTTGGTCATCTCTGAGCTGGCAACCAAGAGTCCCCGGTCTGCAGAGAACACTGGGCTCGTCCCATGCCACAGAGGCCTCAGAAGCTCCTTAGAAGCCCAATCTCACAGTGAGTTCTCTGGATACACAAGGGAGAACCCAGCATAAAGATGGCTGTTCAATGGGGTTGGAGACTTCGGGTAATGAAGACAGATGGTCCCCATGCGAAGCATCAGGAGAGCCACTGGTGACGTTTTCAGGGATCTCCCACTATAAAGTTAACCTAGCACAAGCCAACTCCTGCAGGAACATGCCCCTCCCCAATAAAATGCTGGTGTCTTCACCTCTGCTAATAGAGACTACAGAACCTCCTGGGGACCTCTGAGCACTTTAGGGGGTGGGGGGGGGTCCTGTGCAGACTTCATGGGTGCCTCACAGGGACCTCATGGAGACCTCATGGAACATTTTAGGAACTTCATGGGTGACTTTATGGAACCTTGTGAGACTTTATAAGTACCTCATGGAAACTTTGTGGGACTTCATGTTGCAGAAGTTTGAAAGTTTCCAGGCTACTAACCCAGAGAATAAGGGGAAGGAAGCAAGGAAGGAAAGGAAAGGAAAGGAAAGGAAAGGAAAGGAAAGGAAAGGAAAGGAAAGGAAAGGAAAGGAAAGGAAAGGAAAGGAAAGGAAAGGCAAAAGGGAAATTGTGCCTGTCCCCAAAAGCCACAAGGAACTTGGGACCGGAGAGCTATTCCTCAGATAGCAGCCATTGGTCCTCTGCCCAGGGAGAAAGCCACATCCCTCTCCCACTTCCCCATCCAAAAAGATAGGGTATAAAGATACATGCCATTGGAGAAGGGAGCTCAGAGCTTAGCACTGAGCAGGCTGCAACCTCAAGCAAGTTGCCAGCATCCTCAGACCTAGCTGACAGTCCCTGGGCATCCTGTTCTTCGACGATTTGTAAGGCCACCTGCCCAGAATGCTGGCTCTTGCTACTCCGAGGCTCACTGGTGGCAGAGGCTCACACCTGCTCCACGTGCATCTGCTCAGCTTGGCTCTCTGCAGACAGATATCTAACGCAGTGGCTCAGATCCACCTCGTGATTCTCACTCCTCTGAGACCTGAGAACCACAGGGCTATCTTCATCTTCTGCCTGCACCGTGCTTGTGTGAAGGCACCGTCGGCGTCCTCCGCTCAGACTTTCCATTTGGTCCCAATTTCAATGCTGCAGAAACATCTGGAGGAGACTCGGCGGCCTCCCAAAGACCTTCCGTGAGACGCTTTAGATGCTTACGATATTTGCATGGGCTAGTAAGAGCACAGGCTGTCTCCAGCAGAGCCACCAATCGTTAGTCATGAAACATGGCCCTGGTACACTGAGAATCTAGGTCACTTATTACCCTGTTCCATCCCTCCACAGTTGCCCACAGTGCACCCCTTCTGGGTTCCGTATCCTTCCTACCCTGTACCTGAGTCCACCCTGATCTTCACATTTCACCGGGATTCTCTGTCTTTCTGGCTTCTTCCATCTGAAGCCCTTCTTATGCTGTTTTTTTTCTCGGTCTCACACTTTAGAGTCCAGCACAGTATCTTGTCAACTACTCTCCTCTAGGCACGCCTGTAGCTTCTGACATCAGCCCAGCATGCTCTACCTTACCCAGGCTTCCTGGTAAACGTCAGTCTCCCTCATGGGCCAGCATTGGGCATGGGATAATGTTAGCATTCTGTCTAAGGTCCACCCCACAGTTACCTTGCAACAGCCAGGTAGGCCTGACTGACTCACTGTAAAAGGGGCTGCTTACCCCCTCCTCCCTCTCTTGCTCTCTTGTTCTCTTGTTTCTCTCTTGCTTTCTTCCCTTCCCCCTCTCTGCATGTGTTCATGGCCTCTCTCTCTCTCTCTCTCTCTCTCTCTCTCTCTCTCTCTCTCTTACTCTACTACCCTCTTAACTTCCTCCCCATGCCCTGAATAAACTCTATGCTGTACTATACCACCTTGTGGCTGGTCCCTCAAGGGGATAGGATGCTGTGGCACCCCCTTCCCCTATACCTCACCACACCCCCAAAGAACATATTCTTTCTGTCTCTATTTTTATATAAACACATCGGATAATCCATTCTGGGTCTCCTGCTCAAGGCTGGGCTTCGTCCTTCTCTACATTGTAATACCTTGTTTTCATAATTATAAATAATTTGTGAAGAACACTCCAATTTACCTTCACTAGTCCGACCAAGGCAACCCTTACCTCTGACTTCAGGACTCTGGTGACTTGCTGGCTCATGTGATTCTCATTCTAGTGGGAGGGACTTATTCCCACACAACTTGTGCATATATCTGTCAATGTGGACCCCTAGGCTTTATTCTGTACACTGAGCCTATCACACACTCCTATTGTTACTTTGATGCCCAAATCACACTGTTCCAGATTTAGCATCCGTGTTCCCAGCTGTGTTCTGCAACCTCATGGTGGATCTCAGCAGTATCTCTGCATGAACTTCCTTCTTCTAGATGCTCCAGCTTCCAATTGCACCCCACTCCCACCATCAACACACACACACACACACACACACACACACACACACACACACACACACACACACTGAGATGTGCAGGGCAGATCATAGGATACAGACACTTGAGGGGTGAAGGTTGCTGATTGGCCATTCTCAGCCCCTAGCCTGCCTGTTATGAGTCCTCCTTTGGAACTACACTTGCTGGTTTTCATATGGCTAAGGGGAAGGTGACTCAGTGGCTCCACACTTCTGGTTTAGCATCAGGAAGATTCTGGGAATGGTCCATGAGCCAGGAAGCCTTTCTTGGGCTCAGGACTCAGTGAAAATGTCCAGAACTTGGGGAAGCAGGGTGTTAGGAAAACCGATGCCTCCTGCAGTGTTCTGCCCCTTGATTTTGGCACCCAATTGCCCATTGCTAATGGCCTGGCAGGACCAGAAAGCCAAATACACAGCAAATAGAGCTGTACTCTACTTCCTCTATCTCCAAGAGCAAGGAGAAGCTATGAGTAGCTGATTGTCGTCATGGGGCAGAGGGAACAAAAAACCCCACACATGACTCTCTCTCTCTCTCTCTCTCTCTCTCTCTCTCTCTTTCTCCTGATCACCATCCGTGGGCTGAGGGTCTCTCGGCACAAATCCCAGGCAGTTCAGAACTGGGAACAGTGAGTTACATAAGGTAATATTAAGGTTGTAAATCTTCCCAGTAGCAGAACTCATAAACCCTGGTTTTTATTATCCACTTACTGCACAGACCCTGGCTGTTCCTTCATCGCGGCACAATTATCCTACAATTACTGTTAGATTGTTAAGTAAATAGCGTGCCAGAAGCGGCAATTCCCGGGCTCATAAATATATAAACAAACACCGGAGCGAGGCCCCGGAGCTATGGGAAGGAGGCGGGATAGGGTGCTGGATTGCCGGAATGTGTGACATTCGCCTTCTGCAGATGGGTCCTTGGCAGTCGCCCCCACATTCCCCGCAGGGCCCAGGAAGTTGTGGGCGACAGGACAGAGGATCTGACACAGGCCAGCTGTGCAGCCAGGGATCTAGGGCTCTCCCCTTGGGCATGGTGGCTGGGGAGGCAGACAAAGCCCCTTCCAGAAGTATCTGGTGGCCCCGGTATGACCGACCACGTAGCGCAGGTGTGAGGTGAGGAGAAGGAAGCATGCTTTCTTGGGTTTCTTGAAATGAAAATGTTCTCATCTTTCTCCATAACAATTCTAAACCAGGAGCTCCAAGTTCCTTATCAGGAGAGGTCGGAGGCATGGCAACGCAGTTACGCTGTGGAAACAGTTCCTATATGAGTGTCTTGCAAGGCTGCACCTGAAGTTGCAGAAATGGGCAACAGGGACCAGGAAAAGTTTGCAGCCAGATGGGTGTCTGGGCCTGACAGGGGATGGGGAACAGAAAGGAGCATTTTCATATTCTACTATAAAAGCACATTTGCACTCTGTCTTTAGAAAGGAGCCAGAGCACACACCTTACTCATAGCAGCTCAGCGCGCGTGCGCAACGCCACACACACACACACACACACATACACACACACACATACTCACATACACATACACACTCACACTACACACACCACACACTCACACCACACACACACTCACACCACACACACACACACACACACACACACACACACACACACACACCCCACTTATTTGTTCTGAGTTAACTCTTCAGCCTAGCTAGTAGCTGGGGAGCACCATAACTAATACCCTGCAGCCTGTAACTAGCTCCACAGTCCAAGGCCTGCCTGAGTCCAGACACCTGGAGGATGAAGGAAGAGTGAGAGATGCTCACAGGGTGTCAAGTGTGGCTGACTGGCTTAGATCACCTGGGTAGAGAGATGGGGCTGAGCTCCACAGTCACAGACTGTCTTTGTTCCCCTCCCGGGGAGTGTACTGGCTGGAGAGGAGATGGAAGGCAGCTTTTCTGAGGCCTTTAACCCTCTGGCTTCTCCCTCTTCAATGTCTCTAGTTCCCTGCTCCTTTCAGTTAGATAGATTTATAGATATATAGATGCATAGAGGTATAGATCGGATAGATAGATAGATAATGATGGATAGATAGATAGATAGATAGATAGATAGATAGATAGATGATAGATGCAGAGAGGTATAGATTGGATAGATAGGTAGATGATAGATAGATGATTGATAGATAGATAGATAGATAGATAGATAGATAGATAGATAGATAGATAGATAGATAGAACTTACTGAGTCCATTTAGTGTTGCTCACATGTACCTGTGCTGTGTTTGGATATGAGTGCTCAGGATTAGATAATCCGTCAGGAGTTTCTTCCCTCAGCAAACTGATTCTCTCTCAGCAGCCACTGATTGTCAACTGCTCTACATTCAGGAGCGGGGCTTCATGAAATCCCCAACTTATTGCAGTGATTGACAACCCAGAACACAGAGAACAAGTGACCATGGTTTGTCCGGCCCCAGTTTTTATGTCTACAACACAACCCGGATGCTTAAGGCTCAAGGAAGTCACAGAGGAGGGCATGGGACCAGTGTGAGTCAGAGGCCCGAGACACTGCCACTAGATGATGCCCTCTAGAGACATGACAGAGAAGCTGCTCCCATCAAATCTCATTCTGCACCTTGACGGGTGTCTCAGGCAGTGTTCTATTCCTGTACAGAGACGCCATGACCATAGCAACTCACAAAAGGAAGCACTTAACTGGGACTTGCCTACAGTTTCCTCCTGGCAAGGAACACTGTGGCAGGCACACAGACAAGCATTTTATATCGAGGGAGATTCTGGGCTTCGCATGGGCTTCTTGAAACCTCAAAGCCCATGCCCCAGTGACATATTTCCTCTGGCAAGGCCACACCTTCTAAAAATTTCAAATGATGCCACTCTCTGGTGACCAAGAATTCAAACCTATGAACCTCTGGGGACAATTCTCATTGAAACTACCATAATAGGGACTTGGGGTACAACCATCAAAGAGCTTTGAGATTTAAAAGAGATCAAAATACATTCTCAGTATTTGTCCCCCCTGGGGTGAGCACATGGTGAAGGCCTTCTCCCAACCTGCAGGCTGTCTCCCCATGGAGAAGGCCTTCTCCCAACCGGAAGGCTGACTACACACTGTTTCTAGTTTCTTTTGTGGGCAGAAGCTTCTCAATGTGATACAACTCTTCTCTTGGTTCCTGTTTTTATCTTCTGAGCTGTTGGGCTCCTTTGCAGAAGGACTTTGCCTATGCCTACACCTGAGAGTGACTGAGGTATCACACTGAGATTTTTTGGAGTTGATTTTGTGTGAGAGTTTTAGTCTCCTACACATAGATGGCCAGTTTCTCACCATCGGGCATGATAGCCACAACAGCCCAATTATGGAACCAGTCCAAATGAGATATATGGGTAACAGTAGTATACACAATGGAATAATATTCAGCCATAAAGAAGTAGATGATGATGTCATTTGCAGGAAAGTGGTTGGAAGTGAAGATCACTGCTATGTGAGGTAAGCCAGACTCAGATAGAGAAATGTCATGTGTTTTCTTTCATGTGTGGAAGCTCAAGAACAAAACGGAGGAGAAACATGAAAGTAGTAAATATGGAGATACTACGATGGAAAAACATAAGAAGAGGGGCTGAAAAAGAGGAACAGGGAGTAAATACGACCCAAGAGAATAGGATCCATATATGGGGTTATCCATCATGAGGAAGCCCCAATGGACACACTCAGTACACACCAGAATATATGCCATGTGGCAATCACGCATGGCCAAAAGGTGATGGACGGACAAGTCCAAACCAAGACCCAGTGTGTGGTCTCTTCTGGTGGAGCAGGCTCTCTCTTATAAGGTGGGTACCCCACACCTTCTGTGGTCAGACTGGGTTGGGATGGCTTATAAGACACGCAGGGCATTGCAGAGACTTGGAGAGCTGCCATTTGGAATCTCAGCTTCAAAAGGATGTACTAAAATGACCCCAGGGGGTGCAGGGGGTCATGGCTTACTGTATAACATTTAGACTTTCTAAGCAAATATTGAGGCTGCAGAGATGACAAGGGTCTCATTTTTATTGAAAGTGTCGTCACCAGCAGCTCAAAGGGCCAAGCCAGGCAGGCTAATTTGGAACAGCAAATAAGTAGCCTGTTCAAAGGGAGACCCCAGGTTCCTAGTGGCCACCGGGCAAAGCTACAAATCCTGTGGTTCTCCTCTTAAAAGACTGACACAGAGCAAAGCACGCAATATAAACACACACACACACACACACACACACACACACACACACACACACACACACGTGTTCTGAGGGTAGCAACCCTGCCTCCAGTTGTCCACTTACTGATCGCCAGATCCTGTGACCATGACAGCTGCTAGAGGGACTCAGGTTGCAGATGGGCCAAAGGTCACCGGGCTGACCTTGAGACTGGAGTTTCTCCTGGGCTTCTGGTAGACTCACTGGAAGCTGCCAGAGGGAGGCAGATGGACCAGCGGCCGCACTAACAGCTGCCTCTGAAGATGGAAGAGGATGCCTCAGCCAGGGCAGAAGCCAGGAAGGTGAGGAAATCACTCTTCCAGAAGAAACCATCTCACACACACCCTGGCATTAGCCCCAGAAAGCACACGTGGACTGCTGAGCCTCACAACCAGGGTAACAAAACAACCTCGTCTGAAGTGGCCAAGCGAAACGTGACCGTGTCCAAACCCTTGTGAGTTCCCTCCACCTGGCCATAAAAGGTGATCGAGGCTGGGTTTCTCCAGGGTGTTCTGGCCCCTAATGTCCTAGTCTCAAATCCAGAGCCCCAACTACTGCCTGCCAGCAGGCAGGGTGTTTCTATTGCATTCTGGGTTCTCTCCTGGCACAGGCTCCCTCTGAGCCTGTGGTCCTGCGAAGAGGCAGAACTGAACTCCCATTCCAATCTGTTTTCAATGAACCAAACAACCTCTAAGGCACAGAGAGAGGGAAAGGAAGGCACTGACTGTAATAACATCTTCCAGGCACCTCCTTGTTTCTGTTTGCACCAGTGTTACAGTTGAATGTACGCTTCTTTAAAAATTCTATTTGCATTATCTTATTGAGCGATCATTCCCTGGAACATCATAAAACAAACATTAATTAGGGCTCCAATCGGTGTGGTCCCCTCCCAGTTCTCAGCCACACTGTATGCAGGGCTTTCCATTCTGGGATCTGATCTGAAGACAGTCAGACCAGAACCAAGCAGTTCTGGAACAAGCAAGGCCTCTGTCCTCCATGTAGAGCACCTCTGTGCATCAGGAAAGGAGAAGGCCAGGATGGACAGGGACGACCCCAGGTACAGACACACCTGCCAACAAACAAGTGCCAAACCCATCACACGGCCAGGCCAGAGTGTGTGTCACACCAAGGGACCACTCCTCTTTAAAAAGCAAAATAAAACAAAAACAAAAAACTCAATGCAGCCTCCATGTCCAATACAGCCTTACACCCAGACCCCGCCCTGCTCCAAATCCCCACATGCTCTCTGAAGGCACAAGGTAGTTAGTATTTAGCACCCAAAGTCAAGAGCAACTTCAAGAAACACGTGTAGAACTGAGAAGCCTGGGGGCTTACCTGGGCATCTGTTTCCTCATCTTTAAATACAACATGAGGTGGCCAGCTTAGCCTAATTTTTCAGGTTCTCCCTAAAAGATTCTAGCCCTACTAATGAACGTGACCAGAGGCTGGAGCCACACCCCCAACATCCCAGAGTCCTTGGCTGTTTTGAGTGAATAATGTAGGTGACTTCCAAGTGGACCAGGTTCAGCACAAGCTTAGGTCATATTTGTGTGGCCCCAAGGCTCATCCTAGAAGGTGCTCACATGATCACAGGCAGAGCTGTTCAAATACTAAGAGGTGACCATCCCAGAAGGGGATACCTGCCCCTAGCCTGCTCTGAGGTCAGATGGTACAAGCCTAAAGGCAATGCCCATCCAGAAGAGAGGCTGAAGGCTCCAGGATGTACTAAGGCAAGTCACAAGGGCAGGCACGCAGGCTCAGCAGCTCCTGCCTCCTTGGTGATAAGATCTCAGGTGAGCACGAGGCGTGGAGGCTGGTGATACCAACGGAATACCTCTAAATGAGTTCCTGAGCTTCCACCCAAGAGACTGAATCATGATTCCCATTCACACTTGTCTAGCTTTCTGTCCTGGAGTCATTTTCAATGCTGAGACAAAATACTCTGGCAGAAAAAAACTTAGGGGAGAAAGACATTTATTCTGGGTTACAGCCCATCATTTGTGGAAACAGTGACAGGAACTTGAAGTGGATAATGACCATAATGAACAGAGAGAAGTGACGGCATGCCTGTCACTTGTTAGCACAAGGTTCATTTCTCCACTCCTATACCGTTTAAGACTCCCTACCTAGGGAATGGTGTTACCCACAGTGGGCTGGGTCTTCCTACATCACTTGACTTAAGACAATCCCCCATAGACATGCCCACATGCCAGTCTACTGTAGACAGTTAAGCATCCCTTTCCAAGTGACCTAGTGAATAGTGTCACCCTCAGCGAGCTGGGTCTTCCTATATTGGTTGACTTAAGACAACCCTCCATAGACATACCCACACGCCAGCATACTGTAGGCAGTTGAGAATCTTTCCCCAAGTGACTCTAGGTTGCATCAGGTTGATATTTAAAACTAACTGGCACACTCTCTTTACTTTGAGCCTCGGGTTAAGTTCTGTAATAATTCTACATAGAGGGTACTTGGATGTTCTGTGGGGTGAGAGGGATCAGGTCAGTAAGGAGGATGCTGCCATTTTATCTCAGTCCTGGCATCAGAGACCTCCTGTCTCTTGTATGATGACAGGGTGTGGTCTATTTTCCCAGAATACCTAGTATCAAGGACTCTCCAAAGATGAGGGTTTCTTAGTCCAGATGACTAAACAGGGGCAGCGGGTCACAGGAATGCTGTCACTGGGCTTGGGGACCAATTTCAAATAGACCTTCATGAAAAATATCCAAGAAGCAGCAATCCCACATCTGGCACAGGATGGGATCCAGGGTTCTCTGCTTATTTCTGGAAATGGAATGGTTCTACAATATTCATTTTAGTCCATGGCAGAATGGGCCCAGGTGTGGAGGGGCAGCCTGTGAGGAGGTCTGGGTCCCCATGAACTCAGAAAGCCCTGGGTGGGAGAAGCTGCACAGGAAGCTGCTCACTGGACTCCAGGAAGACACACCAATCTGGAGAATGAGTTCCAGTCCCTCGTGAGTGGTGAGCAGGCATTCTCCTCAGCTTCCATGGTTTCTGGGATTTCCACCTCCTCTGGAAAACAACACAAATCACAAATCCTCCTTTCAGGAAGCCGCTCTCCTTCTTCCCCCCGCCCCCCATGCCCACAAAACCCCTGCAGCCAACACCTGGTCACCACCAAAATCACCCCAAAGCTCGGCCTCTGCAGCCGAGTTATTTCCATTTCTTTATATATTTTTTTTTAAAAGAGAGAAGATGTCACCCTCGGGGTAATTGTCCTTTCGCGTAATCCCATCTCCAATGGAGCCCGGCAGCCCTCACTTCATTAACAGCAAAGCCTCTACCTGAGAAATCAATTGCAACCAAAATTATAAAGACAAAAATCAATCCCGTGGCACATCCTGCCTCTCTCTGCAGGGGAACATCGAGGGATCACTGGGCAGGCTACAGAGGCTTCTGCCTGAGCCTTGGGAGCAAGGAGTATGGGCCAAGGCCTGGGAGGCAAGCCGTGCAAGAAGGATGGCTGTCCACGCACTCCAAAGCAATGGCCACTCTCTCGGACATTTATTAAATAACTACTCTATGCCAAACCCTAAAGTTTCTCAAGAGTCAACATAAGCAACCCAGACTGTTCCCTAGAGGCTCTTGGAATGGGAAGTGATGCACACATGTGAGATCCGAACTTGGCCTGCAAGACGGGAGAAATGGCGAGTGCATCACCCACAGGGAAACGGAAGAGCTACCAAGTTGAGTCTAAACGTTGAATAGATCAAGGATGGTTATACCTCTGGAAGTCCTATTATTGTTCAAGATTGTTTAGCTCTTGGGAGTTTTTGTTTTCCTCTATGAAGCATTGTCCTTTCAAGGTCTGTTAAAAATTGTGTAAGGGGTTGCCGGGAAGTGTTCCTTGACAATACTGGAAGAGGGTGGCACAGAGGAAGGACTAAGTTGTCTTTCTGTGGTGACTGACATGCTTTAGGTGTCCTGCCAGACAGACTCTAGCTGAACAGGCAAAGAGTCAGTTATTTACAGCTTCTGAGTTAGGCTTTGGGGAAATAAATGTGTCAAACTAGAAGGAGCCACGGCGGTCCAATCACATGTCTGTCTTTAACCTAACATTGAAAGTGCCTGATACTCCTGCTAAGCTCTCAGGTTGCACAGCCCTGGGGGTTTCTAAAGAGCCTTTCCCCAAGTAAGCACATGGATTGGATCCCATGCCAGGACTGCAGGCTGGCTCCTGATCTGACTCCAGATGGGGAGGGCACTCGTGCGGAAGCACTGCAGCATGGAAACCCTGCACCTCTAAGGTCAGGGGCAGCAGCCATCAGCAGTTAAGAAACTGAGCCAGGGAAATCAACTGACTTTTCCAGACCTGGTCATCACAGAAAGAGTTGTCAGAGAATGACTGAGGTAGATTTACATTTTAAGAAACGATGTAGCAGTAGAAGCCACTGGGAGCTTAGAGCAGGAAACAGGAGGGCCATCCGAGGCTGAGCCTCTGCAGTCTCAAGGGACAACTTCCCCATCCTCACACGGGCCAGGAAGATCTTCGTCATGCTCACCCTGTGTTCGGCAGCTACCCACTCACCCACCCAGCCCTCAGGTGGACAGGCCCACAGTCACAGCAAGGAAGCACAGACTGCTGTGACAAGTCCTCTCTGCTCAGCTCATCATGAGGGGTCTCAGCCCAGCACATCACCAGACAGCTCATCTCAGCCACTCTGCTGACTAGATATACCACAGAGCATCATGCTGTCCCCAAAGACACCTGTGTGGAGGGTTTTCTTCATCAAGTAACATGTTAAAAACTTAGAGAGGGGATGGCATTGTAGGTAAAAGGTGCTTGGTGCAGAGCATGTTGACTTGAGTTCAATTCTCAGGACCCACATAGTGGAAGAAGAGAACCCCAACTTCCAAAAGTTGCCCTCTGACCTCCCCACAAATGCTCTCTCTCTCTCTGTCTCTGTCTCTCTGTCTCTCTGTCTCTGTCTCTCTCTCTCTCTTTCTCTCTCTCTCTCTCTCTCTCTCTCTCTCTCTCTCTCTCTCTCTCACACACACACACACACACACACACACACATATTTTTATGCTGCCTGCCCCAGAGCTAACAAATAAGGACCATATTCTCTCAAGGTTTAGCTGACTGAGTTTTGGGGTCACAGCGGGAAGAGGGATATCAAACAGAGGGAGCCTCTCCACATCTCAACCTAGATACTGAACTCTGACCCCTGCGGGTACTGTCCCAGCTCTGGTGGAGAAGTCACAGATCTGAGGAAACTGAGAGGAGTTGGGAGAAACTCACCCTGTGAAGATGAGGGATTGATCAACAGAGAGCCCTGGACAGAGCTCCTCCTCTAAGCACACAGCTGCTGGGCACAGTTGGGAAACATGAACTCTGGACTGTGGACTCTCAATCCTGAATCCTTTCTGCTCACTCCCCATATGCCCAGCAAGCACTTGTCATTGTCCGTGTGTGTGTGTGTGTGTGTGTGTGTGTGCCCCTTCCCAGGAGGCCACAGCTCTGTCTTCAGGGACCTCTCTTGGTTTCCTGCTGTATTCCCCACATGAACACTCATCTAATGCTTGTTGTATCCCAAATAGATAAGAGAGCAGTACCGCACACTCGCTTGCATGAGCCCCATCTAAGGGGAGATGGTAGAACAGTAGCATGGTCACTGCAGTGGCCTGCAGGGTCAGGAGAGACAAGGCTGGGACGCTCTCTCTGGCTGTATCTCTCTGCCAACTGGGAGCAGAGGCACTCTGCTCACTTGGCAGGAAAAGTCCTTATGGTGAGAATTGACTCACTCCATCACAAGGCAGAAATGGGTTAGGATGAATAATGAACGGTCAATAGCTGGCCGAGGCGTGCAGAGAGCATTGTCAAGTCTGCGTGACCTTGTCTCAAGGACATCCCTGCTTCTCACTGTAATCTCCACTCCCAAGCTTCCAAGAAGCCCAGCACAGTGGGCACCATAGCTCCCTCAGGGTGGGAGCTCAACCACAAAGAGCAGGGTGTGTCCTCGGTGGGGACTGTGTTCTGGCTTGTTGTCTATTGTGTGTCTTTGGACTAGAAGTCACATATCCCCCAGGCCTCAACTTCCCCACTGGTGCAGCATCTGCCTCTATCCCTCACTGGCCTCCGAGGAGGATCCTGCATCTTCTTGGCCTCTCCCTCAGCTACACATACTCACCTCCAGCCCAGACAAGAGAATCGACTTAGCCCAATGGCAGATGTCATTCTTAGCTTCTCTCTGTTGCTACAACCAATGACAACTTAAGACAGATCCGTTCTTCGTCATGTCTGGAGGGAGAAAGCACAAAAGAAGGTAGGTAGATCTGGAGTACTGGGCTGGAGTTCAGGACGGTGGGGGAGAGCTTCTTCTGTCTCTGGAAGCTTCTGTATCATTCCTTGGTCCATCTCTCCCTCCCCCCGCCCCTCAGCTGCTGTCCTCACAGACATGGGTGAGATGGTCAGGTGATCCTCCATCCTGGTGTGGAGAGAGAATGGGGACTGGAGACTGAATCATGAATTTACTCCTATAAGGAGATGGTGAGATGGCTCAGGGAGCAGGACGTTTGTTGCAAAGCTTGGTGACTTGAGTCCACTCCCTGAGATACACAGCTGTCACGTCACTTCCAAACCTACACTGTGACAAGCGCATGTACGAGCTCCAACAGATACTACACACACCGGGCATGCTTTGTGTTCTCTTTGTCTCCATTTCAGATACCAGCTAAAAGCCTGAGCCGGCTCCCAACACTCTGGGCTTTCTCACGGTGCTTTCTCTGACCTCCACGCCCGACATTAAAG
Source organism: Mus minutoides (assembly GCA_902729485.2). NCBI lineage: Eukaryota > Metazoa > Chordata > Mammalia > Rodentia > Muridae > Mus > Mus minutoides. The sequence continues at coordinate 143,013 of LR750374.1, read as the reverse complement.
CCGTGACCCTCTCCCTGCCTCCCTCCCCCGCCAGCTGCCAGAGTCCTCACCTCACCTACCCTCTTGTTTTTGCCTCAGATTCTAACAAACTGTCCTGGAGCTTCCTTCTGAATCCTTCTTGAAATTCTTTTATTAATGAAACTAAGAACACTAAAGGGGACTCCAAGATTCCAGATAGTACCAGGATCTTTCTCTCGGCCCTCCCTGCCTGTGACGTCTCTCAGAGTGAGGTCAGGTGTCCTAAGGTTCCTGATCAGGATGGGAACAGTGCCTGCTCTGTGTGTGTGTGTGTGTGTGTGTGTGTGTGTGTGTGTGTGTGTGTGTGTGTGTTGGGGGGATCACTGCCAGCCTCACACAGGGAGCACGGTGAATAGACAAGGGTACCAGACTCATGCCCGGCACAGAGACAGGTCAAACAGGCACCGTGACCAGCTCTGTATGCATCACAGTGACCACCACCATCAGGCAGTTAACTCCACAGCATCTTCCTAGGGCTGGAGCCGCTCTGGGTCTTGACCTTGGCAGGTCACTGTGGCTTTGCCGGCTTTATGTGCAGCCTCGGACTGTTCTTCTTTAGCAAGCATAGACCGTGGAGGGTGAGTGTGATGCGCCACATTTAGCGAATGTGGCTTTGGTGCTGGAGTGTGTTGGGGAGCCGGGCTTTAAGGTATTAGGGATGGAACTTCCTTTCCCTGCTTTTAACTGTTTCTATGCTGGGCTGGCAGATGAGGGAAACAGAATTTAAAACTGAATTAGCCACTGGATTCCGCCTGTGCAGAGAGCAGCCAGGGAGCTCAGGGTTAGAGTCTGTCTGGAGTCAGACTTAGGGTAGAGCAGCGGTTGGGGGAACGGAGAAGAGAAGAAGCCAGAGTGGTCTTCATCACCCCCATCCCTTCTCCCTTCTTGTGTCGTTCCTGTCCTTTATCAAGTTAAAGACTGGTCCTCTTATAAATCAGACATCATGAGGTGACTACCCATCATTCCCACCATCTGCTTTACATATCTGAGGCCCGAGTGGCTTTACCCACAAACAGCAGGAACACTTTAGGGAGCAGATGAGAGAAATGAGCTCTCTGCTTAGGAAAAAATGGTGGTGCATATCCTGCCAACCCAGACTCTGGGAAGACTAGAACTAAAATGGCCATCTGCTCCTGTCAATGGGAACTGTTTCCTCAGGGGGGGCTGAAGAGAGAGCGGGGTGGACACTGTGCCTCAGTCCCTCTCAGACGGAAGCTGTGCAAAAGGAAGGTATAGAAGGAGGACATAGAGTCAAGAGACAGACAGAGGAAAACCATTGTCCAGGCAGCACCAGGTGGGCACAGAGGAGACTTCTCAGAACCAAATGCCTCTTGAGGTATGTGAAGACGCCAGGCTATGGTTAGACAGCACTGTTGACATGCACATGAGAGGTGGAATCGAATCAGGAGAAGAGTCACCATGCAGCCCTGGGGGGAGACAGCTCTGAGAGGCCATCTGGTCCACACGCAGGCACTCCTTGACTTAAGGGGTTGCCCCAGACAAACCCATCACAAGGTGGCCATGTGCTCAGTAAACCTGACCTGCTAAGCATCGAAGCACAACACAGCTCATCTTAAACGGTGTCAAGCATTCACACAAACCCCTTAGGTTGTGTTAACCACAGCCTGAACCAAGAGAAGGGACCGTACTGCATGGAAGGGCTGTGTCTCAGGTGTCCCATGGGTCTCACTTTAATATCTTGCTAAGATGTTCCTGCACCTCCATAGAACCCCAGAAGATGATGTGCCTTCACCCACTTTGTAAGGCAGGAGTTATTGACTGATCAGAATCCCTGCTAGAGGAACAGAGGTCCCACTGCCCCCCCTTTATGTTCACAGTGGGGACACGGCAGTGACCTTCCACATGGCCTCCTGTTCTCTGCTAATGGAGGAGAGATGTGCCCTAGGTGACTCAATTTTGCCCAAGCATCTCTGAGGAGCTTTTTCGGCCTCCTCTTCCCATATGGAGCTGTCAGCCAGTCATGTCAGAGCACACTCGGAGGAGGTTAGAGATGGGCCTGTCTCCCAAATTATCGAAGCCCATCCGTTTTTTACAGTGGCCGCGCTGCACTCAGAGACCTTTTATAACTCAACATTTGATTACGTTTTGGACCAGTGAATCTGGGTGTTTAAATATTTCAGGGTCCTTCCTTCCTCCCTCTCACCCTCCTCCCTCCATTCCTTCCACCCTCCTCCCTCCCTCCATTCTACCCTCCTTTCCTTTCACCCTCCTCCCTCCTTTCCTTCCCCCTCCTCCCTCCCTCCATTCCACCCTCCCTTCCTCCACTCTTGTCAGCAAAGCTCCAGTCTCCCTCATCACAATGAAGGAAGAAGGCCGAGTGATGGGTGGCACCAGGAGCCACTGACAGGGCCCTCTGGCTGAGGAATGGAAGAGCATTTATCTGCATCTCTTGGTGGGGATGAGCCTCAGTGAAGGGCCTGAACCTCTCCCAGGAGAGATGCACACACTCTCTGCTTGCCTCAAAGCCTCATTAGGCCACCAGCCTGTGAGAAGAGCACCCAGTTTCAAAACAGGCCCTTTGCTAAGAGTGGTAAGAACTCCCCCATCTCCTTAGGTGGCTGTGCTCGCAACATGTCCCAGGAACACGGTGGTGAGCTAGCGTGCCACCAGATACCCTATGTGGCCTGTACCTGCTCCCCACTCTCTGCTAGCCTCATCTCAGGAGCTCGTTGCTTTGGGCTGAAGAGCTCTTACCCAGAACCCACAAGATCTACACTGTAAGTCAGCACCAAATGCATCTGGCCAATTGGTACTTTACAGTGTAAACATCTTTAAGTTGCCCAGTGACTTTCCATTGTGCCTGGGGCAAGAGCTCTGTGATGGAGTGTGATGTTGCAGAGACCCAGGCTTTGGGAAGGGGGAAACTGCATCTTCCCAAAGCATTGTGGGATGTGCAGTCTCAAGACCACACAGCGTGAGTGTGCTTGGAGATATCGCCTGAATGACCACGGAGAGGATGAGCTCTCTAGCACAGGCTCTAATCCAACATGGCTGGGTGCCCTGTGGGAGGAGGAGAGAAACACAAGCTTAGGGGAGTGTGATGTGATGAGAAGTGGCCATCTACCAGATAAAGAGAGGGGCCTCAAGAGAATCCAAGGTCTCTATGAGCCTTCCATCACTGTGGTAAATATCCGGGGCAGTCGACTGTTCAGGAAGCAACAGACAAGAAGGGGCTGTTCCCAAGGGTGAGGTAGCACCATGGTGAAGCAGAGCTCTTCTCTTAGTAACAGCCAATAAGCAGAGAAGGAGGTGGTGTGGCCCCCACCCCATCATCTTCCTCCCTCCTACCAAGCCCCACTCCCTTCCCACAGTGCCCCCGGCCAGGGAATGGAAGCTTTCACACAGGGATGGCGGGGATGCTGTAGACGCCAGTTCTATGTCCCTCCCGTGTCCCCACCTCAGCCCCCAGCATTGAAGGGAAGCCTTGCCACCAGGCGATCAGGGCCTTGAACGTGAGACAGGGAGATAAGGAGGAAGTGGTTGGGGATAGGTAAGATGAAGGTCAATACAGCAGCAGAGGCTGTGTCACACCTGGACAGTGTAGGACACCGAAGGTGGGGTCAGTTCAGCAGCAGAGCAGAGCAGAGGCTGTGTCACACCTGGACAGTGTGGGACAGTGAAGGTAGGGGTGGGGTCAGAGGCAAACACACTGAGCTCTGTTAGAGCTCTGCCAAGGCTAAGCCTCCAGAACACTGGGAGTCAGGTGCTTGGTCACCTCAGCACCAAAGCATCCGTGCGTGTCTGTCACAGATACTGTCGGTGGCCAACCCAGGCAGATGTAAAAGACATGGAGACTGTGCTTTACCTGCTACCAGATAATTGTCGTAAGCTGTCAGTCACTGCCTCCTGGTCACGTGCTTATGCACGCCCAAGAGCACACATGGAGATGGAAACAAGCACGCCGATGCAGTCCCTCATTCGCTTTTTCTTGGAGTTAGCCATCCTTCCTGCTCATCTGTCCATGCCATTATATGGTGGCTGTGATGGCTCAGAGGTTTTGCAGAGCACCCAAGTTCTGTTTCCAGCACCCATGTCTGGCAGTTCACAACCACCTGTAACTGAAGCTCCAAAGGAACATCTTCTGGTCTCTTTGTGACCCTTGCTAAGCATGCTTTGTGCGCACGCATGCACCACATACATACCACCTATGCGCGCACACACACATACTGCACACACACCACACACACAGACACATACCACACACACATACACATACCACACATACACACCACACACATACCACATACACAACACCACACACACACACACCACACACACACACACATACCACACAAACACACCATACCACACAACACACATACACCTCATACACACTACACACATACCACATACACATCATATATTCACACATAGCACATACATACACACACCACATACATACCACACACACACACACATCACATATATAACACACACACACATATACCACATACACCACACACACACACACACACACACACATACCACACAAAGACACCACACCATACACCACACACCACACATACACCTCATACACACCACATACATAGCACATACACATCATATACACACACACATAGCACACACACACACGTTAAATAAGTGTGCTTGTTCAGCTTGGTCTGCTTGTTTATCAGTAATCGTTCACAGTAGATGTGTGTGTTTGGTAGTTTAGACCTCGGTGGGTTTGGGCATTATTGCGAGCATGAGTGTGGATCAGAATCTTCACACACATCAGTTGGATTTGAAGAGTAAACAGGTTCTAGAGGTGAAAGACCAAGTGAGATGTTCTGTGGATTTCTCTGAAGGACTTGTGTTCTATCCAGTTCTCTTCCAGGCAGGCTTCACCCGTCCACAGGACAGCAGTGTCTCCAAGGCCTGTCTTCCCACTTCAGGCAGCAGCCAAGATTTCCCCTCAAATTACAATCACCAGACAAGAATTAGGGTGTGTCTGTTGGGGGCTGGTTCCTACTGCCCTGCTCAAAAGCTGTGTTTTCCACCTGTCTCCTGTCGTTCTAGGAAATTCTCAGCCATTATCCTTGGGTATTACCTCCTCCACCTGGCTCTGCCTGCCACACAACACTGCAGAGGGTAGCCATCCATACCCCACCCCTTGCTTTCTAGATGGTTCCAATACATCATTAATCTGAATCTGTCTTCAACTTCTCCCTTTAAAATTTGCTTTTTACATTTTATTTATATATCATGTGTGACCACATCTATGTATGTAATGCTACACAAGCATAAACCAGGGAATAGCTTGCTAGAATTGATTCTCTCCTTCGACCACATGGGCCTCAGGGAGAGAACTCAGGTCCTTAGGCCTGGTGGCAATCACCTCTACCCATCGAGCCATCTTGCCAGTCCACATTTATCTTTTTTCACTTGATTTTTTTCTGCTAATGCTCATGGGTCCCTCTTACTCTCCATCAGATACAGCTCTATATTTTATCTTCCCTAATGCCCTGTTCTTGCTTTATGGTATCTCTTATGTTTCATCTCCCAAAATACTTTAAACACGTTCCTTTGAAGTTGTCCTATTTTCTGTGCTTCTTGGTGTGATTGTGTCCCTTTTCTTGCTTCTGATGTTCCCCTGTAGGGTCTGAGCTCAGCTCTTGCCACAGAGAGGACACCAGCCAGCCCCAGCCACCCTGTCAGCTCCTACTGCCCTGGAAACCCAGTGTCCTGGTGATTGCAGGGCCTTGAAGAGTTCACATTCTTGGTTTTAGTCTTAACACAAACATATGCGTCCATGTGTGTGTGCATGACTATCCATGTGTGTGCACATACCCATATGCATATTAATATCCATGCACACACATATATGCTCATGCCCACATTTATAGGTATGCATACATGTATATGTGTGTGCACGCATGCACGTGTGTGCATGTGTGTGTGTGTGTGTGTGTGTGTGTGTGTGTGTGTGTGTGTGTGTATCTGTGTGTCTGTACATCTGTGTGTCTGCATGCTGGAGAGTCTGTTTGTAGTCACAAGGACCAGACACAGAGGTAGCACTGAATAGCTCTTTAGGAAGACTAAGACAGACAAGATAATTTGGCTGTGGATCTCATCCTTCCATCTCTGCACAGTCACTAGTCAGCAGCATGGCTGACACTCCTTTAGTTCTCTGCCCACAGAGTGATGGCTGGTGAGCTTCTACTGTTTACAAGCCATTGGTCACCTCTGGAGCTGTCCAAGGCACAAGGTTGGAGCTGTCCAAGGTACATGTTGGAGCCACCCAAAGGCTGGAGCCGTCCAGGGCACACGGCTGGAGCTGTCCAAGGTGCACTGTGGAGTCGCCCAAGGCGCACAGCTGGAGCTATCCAAGGTGCACGCTGGAGCCGTCCAAGGCACACTGATGGAGCAGAACTGTTCTAAGGCAAGCCGTCCAACACACATGGTTGGAGCTGTGTAAGGCAAATTGACAGAGCCATCCAAGGCACACAACTGCTGTGCTGGTTGGCTTCTTATCAACTTGACACAAAGCTAGACATCTGGGAAGAGGGAATCTTAATTGAGAAAATACCTCCATCAGACTGGCTTGTAGGCAAGTCAGTGAGATGTTTTCTTGATTGATGGTTGATGTGGAAGGGCCAGGCACACTGTGGGTGGTACCGTCCCCTGAGCTGGTGGTCCTGGGGGTGTAAGAAAGCAGGCTGACAAGCATGGCTCATCTTGCCATGTTAGAGCAAGCCAATAAGCAGAGTTTCCCCATGGCCTCTGTTTCAGTTCTTGCTTCCAGGTTCCTTCTGTCCTGACTTCCCTCAGTGGACCATTCCCTGGAAGATTAAATGAATAAACTCTTTGCTCCCCAAGTTGCTTTTGGCTGTGGTCTTTGTCAGAGAAAGAGAAACTGTAACTGAGACAGCTGGTAATGGCCAGGTGTATGCCCACAGCAAACTAAGAGGGGCTGGCAAGTTGAAAAGTGGGAGGTGAGGGCCTCTGAGATAAGCCTCTGAGATAGCGAAGATCCCATGTTCCTCACCCAGCCCCCTAATCCCCAGGCATCCCAGCTTTGCTCTCTTTAACCACCTCCCAGTAGTGTTTAGAGGCCATGCTCATTCTGAGGAGGCCAGCGGGATGGCGGGATGGTAGGATGGCGGGATGGCTGACCACTTTCAGGCCCAGAGCGTGGGGCAGCATTGGGGTGGGGGAGGGGCATGGTCTTCTGTCAGATCATACCTGGCATCAGCTCAGTAAACAGAAACAAACAAACAAACAAAAAGGTGCTGAGGATTTGAGAAACACAGGGGGTGAGACACCTGGTGTAACTCAGTGCTAGATCAAAAATGGGGAAGCAGAAGCAGGGGGATCACATGGTCAGTGTTTGGCCAGTCACTCCCGCCTTGGTGAACATGAGCTCAGGGAGATTCTGTCCCTTATCTGCCTCATAATGGGAGCTTAGATCCATGTTCCACCCCCGCCTTCCTCAAAGTCTCCCCGGTTCCCCGGGAGCACAGAGCTCTGCTCTAGCCCGAGCTGTGGTCCTCAAGTTGCCACAGCCATTGTAGTCCCAAGTCCTCTTGGAATGGAGGGAAATGCTAGAATTGTTCAGCAGAGCTGGACCCTTCTGCAACAGACACCATAGCTGAACTTCTCTTCAGTACATGACCTTCCCTCATGATGCCACCAGAGGATGGTCTCAGCATGTGCCTCCACAGAAAGCTTGTCTCCTGCCAAACAGTGAGTGTCTCATAGAGATATGTGGTGATCAGAGTCCTGAAAGGCATGTTGAAGTCTCCTGAGCTCTGGGCTCTGTGAATTTGGAAAACTGTGTTTTTGCAGGTAGGGCCAATGAAGAAGGAAAGCCCTGGGCTAGCCTGCAGTCCTCTCCAACCTGCTTGTGTTCTTCTTAGGAGAGGAGACCTGAGACAGACACAGAAGGAAAGAAAGGACAATATGCTATGTACCCAACCATGAAAGGCCAGGGGTTATTCCCGCCACCTGAACCATTCCGTCAGTACCCCTCAAAGTGTCAGTCAATCCCATGCTTCAGTTTTGAACATCTACCATTCCATACCAGAATAGGATGCAGTCTTTGGTTTAAGCCACTCATTCTGTGGCACTTTGTGACCACTGTGGTGCAGGGAGTAAGCACTCCATTTGCTTCCTGACCTGCAAAAGCTGAAGTCCTTGCTTCTGTATTTAGGAGACACACTGAATATTCCAGGAGCAAGCCCAATGATGTAGGAAGGGGGCTCTTGGTGGAGAACTGTGCTGTGAAGGAGCAGATATAGTGTGTTCTTAAATGCTGGTGGTTGCTTTATGTTCCACAGATCAACCAAGAGACACCGGGAGATAAATCACCTGAGTCTAGAGGATTGTTTTATATGTGATGTTAAATTCTGTCCCCTCACAGAGACCTAGAAATCAAAGGCTGGATTATTAAATGTGTAGGTTATGAAAGAGTACAGAAGAGAGAATGGGAGAGATTATAATCAGAGTTAGGGAAGGGTGGGAAGGCTTAACAAACACCAAGGGCTTAACAACAGGATACCAATTTTGCATATTTTTATCTTAAAATGGAAGAGTACCATTTTTATGTTGGCCCTCATTCCCCAACTTAGATTTAGCAAAGACTGCCCAGTTATCCAGAAGAATCCTAACCTCTCCCTAGCCCCACAGTCCATGAAAGCTACCCACAGAGGTCTTGAAAGGCCACCTTAACAAATAGAAAGTGTGGGGGAGGGAAGGACCTTAGTTTAAATGTTTTTATTTTGTTTGTCCTAACTAAGGACTGAACCCAGGGCCTTGAGCATGCGAGACAAGCACTCAGCCAGTTGGCCACACCCCAGCCCCCCCACCTACCTTTGTTGCTGCTGCTTTGTGTGTTGTTGCTGCTGCTGCTGCTGCTGCTGCTGCTGCTGATCTTGACAGAGTACCTCACTAAGTTGTCCAAGCTGACCCAGAGCTAGCCATCATCCTCCCACCACAGCCACCAGGCCCAGCTGAGACTGGGATCTATGCATTTGGCCACCTAAGCTTCAGCTAACTGTCCTATAAGATCTACTTCACAGCATCTAGCAGTTCAAGCATGGGTTTTGCCACCACTGGCTTATGATGCATAGCTCTCCTGTGCATACCTGTCCTTGAGGGCAGGGCACTGTCACTGACTTGGTTCATGGTAGAGCCCTGAGTGCCCAGGCATTTCTAGCTTGATCACTGACCCCAGGATGCAGGTTGACTCTCCAAGATAAGTCATGGGAGAATGTCACCACAAAGGTGAATGGTGGGGTCTGGCTTCCTTGAGCAGCCACAGGACGGCTGCTAACACTATTCAAACATGTAGGAACACTCAGCCTGCCCATGAGGAAAGGCAGGAAGGGAGAAGGCCCGCTCTGCTCCCTCTTCACAGATGCTCCCTGCTACCACTTCCCTTTTGAAGACTTCCGGAAAAGCTCCACAGTGCATTCAAACATGGCGTTACCAGATCTGTGTTTCAGGGATCGTGGCAGTGTCGCACCTCAGGGCAGCAGGCATCTCGAACTCCACTTCCCTCCTCTGTGCTCTCGCCATGCTGCGCTCTCGCTCTCTGAGTGAAGTCCTGGTGCAGCGACTCCTGCTTTCTTAGTGATACGATCTGCTGTGTTAGGAATGAAGACAAGGTCTCCAGTCCATCCTGGCATCACTCTAGATCAAGGTCCCGCAGCAGGGAGGTGAGATCCTCCTTCAAGGAACCCAAGCACTGGCTATCAGCATACAGAATGCTTGACAACAGGAGACAGGGCTGCTGATTTTTCCTGGAAGATTCCAGGGGTCCAGAAAACCCAGAGTCCTTTGAAAGAGTGGGATCTTGTGTGGTCCTGCTTCCCATTTCTTACCTGTCAAAAATAATAAATACCTTCTATTAATCCCAAAGCCAAGTAGTGTTCCCATCAAAGCCCCCTCTGGGAGGGGCAGCCACACACACTGCAGACGTCCCTCCTGCATTCTTCGGGTCCCTTGTCATCTGACTCGGCACCTCCTTTCTGCAGTGTTCAGCTTCCTGCCCTTGGCTTTCCTTCCTAGGTACAGCATAATGTGCCTGTTTGTCCCTAGTCACCATGAAGGCCAGTGTGGCTCCTGGGTCAATCCACTCCTTGCTGGGCAAGCTGTCCTTTCCTGTACAAGTGGCCTTGACCGTTGTTCTCTCCACTCACTGAAGAGCATTTAACCAGGCAGTGACCCACCATGCAGCAGCCGGGACTCATCGGCTGTGTCCAGGTTCCAAGTAAATAAGCCATTTGTCCCTAGGCTGATTTTGATCAAAGCCAGTCTGTCTTCCAAATTGGGCTGAGTCATTTATAAAGTGAGTGAGTGTTTGGATTTTAGCAGTAAACATCCATCCATTTTAGAATAAATGATTAAAAGACACTAATTAAACTCCTCTAGTGACCGGTGCCAAGGCCTGGAGAAAGATGGCTCTGTCAGCTTCTAGCTGCCCCTCAGGTAGACTGGAAGAAGGCAGCATGCATGCTCCTGTGGGCATGGGGAAGAGGGCACAGGGTGCAGGCACAGAGCAGTGGACATGCAGATCTCCAGAGTTTCGGCAGAGTGGTATCGCCTTCTGCTGGCTTTGGCTGAAAACCCCACTGATAAGGAAGATTCCTACTTCCTGCTCCTGATGTCTTCTGTAAATCTGCTATGAAAGTCCTCCATAGCTTCTCATGCATGGAGTCTGGTGGCTCCCATAGCTCAGACGCCCTGATGCTGCCTACCAAGCTTGCTTTTCCTTGCTCTACCAGACTTGCTGCTCTCAATCTTTCAACCACACAGAGTATCACACAGTATCTACCTGATCCTTGTGTCTTCCAGGACTCCCCATGTCACTCTCCAGGATGAGGGGGCTGATGCTAATAAGCAACCATTAATCCAGAGAAGATGGACTCTGGAAACCCAGCCAGGCCCAGGATCTCTGGCCTAATGAGCAGGAAAAGACTTTGGATAAAGAGGGGTCCTGGAAGATATCCTGGAAGCTCTCCCTGGGCATTATCACCAGCATGCAGCCTTGGATAGACATGGACCTCTTCAATGCCATTCCTAGCTAAGCTTGGGCAGATAGGGTCTGTTCAACAGTATGGGTAACTTCTGGAATGACAGTTACTTACTTCCTCATGGCTGCCATCCGATTACTCCAAGCAGAACCATTTAGGTGACATCCACTTGTTTCTGGCCAGTATTGGATCTTAGTGATATTCTTGCAATAACAGAACTGGTCACATGCTTATGGACAGGGCACAGTTAAATTAATCAGTGGTTGTGTTAACAAACAGATTGACCATCCCCCGTCTTTCATGGTTACCAGTGAATGCCCCTTAACCACTTAACTCCCACAAGGAGGCCTTAGCCATCTGTTGCCAGGGGACCAGAACTTCCATATCATTTTCTGGATCCAAAGTTGGCTTTTTACTCTGTTCAGCATTGTTTCTCATACACGTCCTGAATAATAGAACCAGTCAGTCTGATTCCAGCCATAGGAGATGAGCCCTGGAGGCATCTGATTCAGTTTGCTGTAGACCTCAATTCAAATTAAGCTGGTGTGTGGGCCAAGGCCAGTACTGTGGGTTTTATCCAGAGGGTATTTAGTAGACACTTCAATATAAGAGATGTCATTAGACATACGCCATCTTCAGGTCTGCTCTTCCTGTGCTCTGTGCTTAGGGAAATCAATATGAATTTGGGTTCTCGTGAGCACTGGAAGTGACAAGAGCATCCTTGAGTGTGGACATTAATGGGCCCTGACAGTCTGTTTGGAAATGTACCCTGTGGCCTTGTCTGGGTGTTCTGCCAGGTACTTGCTTCATGGCTCTCAGAAAGCATTAGCTTCCAGAATTTGGCTCTGCTCACACATGGACTGTCACCTTTATGATCTCTCTGATGATGGTGCACCCCAAGTTGGAGGCAATAGGGTACATAGTAGAACCAGACGATGGGACAAGCCCCCCATTTCTCCTCAGCATCTATCTTCCATCTTCAAATGCTTCTAGTCACACTGGTAGTGTGGTACTGTTCAAGCCACAGCAGCATGAAGTTGAAGTCCAGGAACTCTCCTGAAAACATCAGGGCTTCTGCTGGGAGAATTTAACTGGATATAAAAAATATAGTAGAGAAAGAATTAGGGGGAAATCTGGGAAGGTCTCTAGGGTCCCTGGGCAGGTCGTTCCACTAGGCTGTTTAGAGGCTCTTGTTCAAAGGGTAAAACCAACAGGAGAACAGTAGTAACTGATATCCCATCATGAGGGTGGATTCTGGTCACCCAGCTGTGTCCCCAGAAAACCCTGCAAGCCTGTTGAGCCTTGGTTTCTTCCCCTCTGCAGTGTTATCAACTATTCACTCATGAGGGCACAGGATGCTACCTCAAATGCACAGAAGGTAGTCCTCCCCAAAGAGTCTTCCCGAAAAAGGCATGCTAGGGGAAGTCCTTCAAGAGGAATCTTGCCAGGGGAGGAGGCAGGTTCCCCATGGAGAAGTGCTAGAAAGGAATCTAACCCGAGAAGGCATGTTGTGGGGGCTGTCTTCCCATGAGGAAACATTCTAGTGGGGTGTTTCCTCTCCAAGGGAAAATGCTAGGGTGGTTCTCCTTGAAAGGCAGCTCTCCTCTTAGTATTCTAAACACTACACCATGAAGACCAAGGTGTCCCTGCAAAGATTCACTTTGGCTTCTAGATAAGAGTTAGGACAAACCCACCACTGTTGTGTGACAGGGAAAGACAGTGCAGAGGTTCCTCTGTTGTATATTCATATTGAGGTAATTTTATGTCAACTACAAGTTTATATCCTTGACAAGAATATCCATGGAAAATTACCCAACTCTATTCTAAGAACCGGTCAGAGGTCCCAGATCTCTTATCTTAGCTTCTGTTGAACTACGTGCTTGTACAGCCCTCTTCCAACTAACTGCTTATCTTAGCTTCTGTTACATTGCTTGCTTGCACAAAATCTCTTGCTGCAGCTGCCAAGCAAAACAACAGGATGTGGGGTTTGCCTTCAAATGTCCTTTATTTTAAATGTTTAGCACTACACTTAGGTCCCAAATACCATAATGTAGTGCCAGCCAGCTGGAATGAAGGCTTCCAATTGGCTATCGAGTGTGTTTGAGTGGTCTTCTCTGGTCAGCTCCCTCTAACAACTGCTTTCCAGATACAGTGACAGAGACACAGCAGGGACAAGTGTCCAAGTCAGCCAGAGGTACTTAATTCAAGCAGAGCTAGCCTTCCACAAGCCCACTCTGTAACAAAAATCCTCTGTTTCTTCACCTCCTTTCCAAGTGCAGGACCTTCCTAAGGGCTAAGCCAGGACAGGAACTTGGGTAGCTGGACCCATGGGAGGCTGCTACTGGCACTTCAGCTCTCTTGCACATTCTCCTCAACAGCTCTGTGAATGCCCGGGATAGAATTGTTTTCTGTCCTGGGAGGTGGTCCTACATCCCTAATACACCAGTATCTCTAGTCTCTAGAAGGCACCCTCATCACCCCTCCCCCATGAATGATCTTCAAAGAGTCTCCACCTGAGACGCACTGTTCATAGATTAGCATGGTGCCTGCTGTCACTCCACAGTCATCTGAAGTGAGCTGAAGATGAAGAACCAGAACCACCCACCTCAAAACTCCTCTGGGTCCCCAATCAACCCAAGGCCTGTCACCATGGTGATCACTGACTCTGTAGAGATTGACTTCTTCAGAAGCTCTGCTCACCATGCTTCCTGGTCCTTGCAGAGATCTGGCCTGGGCTGCTCTGGGTGCTGCGGAGTCTTCTTGGGAGGAGATGCAACTCTTTCCTGCACAGTCTTCTGTCAGGAACTCTCCTGGTGGCCTCTGGTGGTCCCTGGTGGCCTCTAGTGGTCCCTGGTGGGCTCTAATGTCCCCTGATGGGCTCTGTGATTCCTGGTGGCCTGAAGTGGCCTCTGATGGACTCTGGGAGCCCTAGTGGCCTCTAGTGGCCTCTGGTGGCCTCAGCACCTCTCTGGGTCTCTCAGCTTATCCCTTTCATTATGCCATAACATTGCTGTTTTCAGAAGGAAGGCGGCAGGGAGAGGGATGAGCTGGAGGCAAGCATCAGGGAATGAGCAGAACAAGCTGGGTGGCCAGTGGAGTGCTCAGCCCATCTCACTTCTTGACCTTGACCAGACCTCAGAGAATCACCCTATGAAGGCTAGATGACATATCTTCTTCCCCAGTGCTTGAAGAAGCAAGCAATCCACTGAGGTAGAGCTCAGTGGGGACCTACAAATACCACCCCATGCTTCTCCAGAACAAGTCCTGCTGATATGCATGAAGATGGAAGCAAGGGTGTGGAGGACTCCTCAGCAAGTCTTGATTTCAAGCATACAAGAGAAGCAGCCACATCTCCGGGGTGTGGGAGTGTGCATAGCCCACAACTGCCATGGAGAAGCACCTCAAACTGGGCCAGGGTTCATAGGTTTGACATGTAAGGTCACTAGCTGACCTCTACCTAAAGGCTCTAGGGGCAAGCTTTCCAACCCTCTTCTCCTCTTATAAGGACCACGGGGAAAGTGGCTACTCTCACGCACACTGCCTTGACTATGGACATCTGCAACCAGCCTGATCCTAACTCAGGTCACACTCTCAAGTTCCCACCAGGTGTGAATTTTTGAGGTCATGATTTGATCCTAAGGAATGATCAGAAGAACCCACAGAGATCCCAGACATTTGTGATTCAAAATGAATCCAAGGAGCATCTAATTCAGCTCTGGACCACCATAGCACATCTTCCCACATAGACTGAGACTGAGTGGCTGCCTAGGGAAGGTCTCCATGCAGCAGGGAGCTCAGGTCATGAAGAGCAAGTGTTCCTCTCCTGCTGGGAGCCAGGCCCTTGTTTGCAAGAGGCTACTACTTACTCTCTGAGATTCAAAGCCACTTAGTCTCAGGTAGGAAGAAATCATTAAAAACATGTAAATTAAGTTACCCCAGGAGCTTAATAGATTAGTCATCGACTTTTCCCTCCTGTTCCATCTTAACCTTCCACGGAAATTAATCACCAAATGGCTCAAAACAGCCACAGAGGATTAGCACTTTTTTTCCCAGTGGCAGGGGTGAGGTGGGGGGAGCCAGGCCTCAGAGGGAAGGAAGTTTGACCAGCAGGGCTGCCCATTCTGAGTGCACCTGTTGGACAGGACTTAGCTTCTCTGCCTCCTCCTGCTCAGCCTCTGCATGGGGAGAGGGGCTGCTCTGCCCTTTATGACCATGATGCTCCCAACCCACTGAGGGGTGGGAGTGAGGGCTGGTCCTTATCCTTAGCTCAAACAAAAAGCCACATTGCATCTACACTTAACAAGCAGAGAGTGAACAGGGAGTGGGGTGCTTTGAGTGAGAACACCCCCCCCAGAAGCAGAGGCCTTTGGGTATTTGTTCTGCAGTTGATAGTGTTGTTGGAGGTTTGGAGAGATTCAGCCAGAAACACATGACCAGAGGCAGCTTTGAGAGTAAAAAGTCCATGTCCCGTCCACAAAGAACTCTTCCTAACATAAACTACTTTTGTTCCTGGTACTTTATCACAGCCACAGAAAAGTAACACACCCGTGAGGCTAGACAATGAGACTCTAAGTCCCCCCCCCCCCACAGTGAATCACTTTCTGCAGTCAAAGTTCACCCCCTAAGGGTTCTTCCACCTTCCCAAACAGCAGCAATCTTGGCACAATGGTCCAAATACATACATCAATGGGATATTTCATATTCCAACCACAGCAGAAGGTTCTTCAGCAGGCAAGATCCACACCAGACACAGAGTCACCAAGGACCCCAGGGCCAGCAGGGCCCACTACCAGAGCTGGACTCAGCCTCTGACTATCTGCTAACCTGTGCCATCCTACTTAACCAACTTAATCTGCAAAAGGCAGTTACAAACAAGAAGAGTTAGCACCCGGGCTTCAGCCATACAGAGTGCCCAGAGCTGCTGTAGCTGGGCTTGAGGTGAGAGGCTGAGTGAAGTATGTCCGCCTGGTTACTGCAGCTTCAACCCACTGCCAAAACAAACCTTCCTTTTAAAGAAAAGTAGTGTCCTAGGGTAGAGTTTCCCTGAGTTATTCATTAAACATGAAGAGGTGGGTGTGCAACATTAGGCTCGGGAGTGATCTGGAGGTGAGCTGTAGTAGACATGGTACCTACACACCACTGTGCCCCATGGAGCCATCTCAGAACAACTCAAGCATCCACAGACTTCGGTACCCTTGAGGGATCTTGGAAACCACCTCATAGATACTTATAGGTTACTGTTCTATGTGAACGAGGGTATAAAAGATAGACAAAGGAATGAATGAGCAAAAGGGAGGATAGGGAAGACAATACGGGGTAAAAGAAGGCTTTGGTGCTCTATGGAGAAACTCCATCCATTGCCTGCGAGGATCTGCTGCCTTGGAACGGTGGCCCTGCAGATGGCCTGGGGACTGAGAATTTGGCAGCAAACACAGGTTCCCATACCTTCTCGGGGTTGGCATTTCTGCCTACTGCTCCAGGTCAACTATCCCCTTCAGTCTGAAGCACAAGAATCCTCCTACAGAGACTGTCAAACCCCCAGAAGCCACTCCCTCTCTTGCACCAGGGTCCATCATCTACCAAATACCACACACACACACACACACACACACACACACATACACACATACACACACACACACACACACACTATCAGGGAGGCCGCTGCCTGCCAGGGGAAGGATCTGGTGACTGAGGCTGAAGTTGTGGAGCCAGCCTGTGAAGAAATCAGGAGGTTCTGTGAGTCCTTTCTGTTTGTAAGCTCCTCACAGGATGTGCCCCAGCTGCACGCTCACAGCCATCCTGTAACACAGCATTGGGGCAGAGTTGGTACTAGGCTCCAGTTACAACAGCTGTTGACATTATAGGTGGGTGACACTGGCTCAGACAGCACAGAACATAACCTTTCTGCTGGACCTGGGGTTAGCTTCAGGGTACTTGAACCCCTCACAGACACGGCCTGAGCGCCCTCTGATCCGGGCCAGGGCCTTGTGGCTGGGCTGCATTGCACCAGCCTCGGGAGCTGATCGTGAAGTTATTGCCGCTGGCAAGCTCACAGAGAGCCTGGGTGATGCCAATTTGCGGCAGAAGTCTGAAGAAGCTATTTCTAAAACAGCAATTACCAGAAAGGAGAACAAATTACTACTTACTTCAGAGAGTTTCGCACACGGAGAATCAGGGCCCTAGGAAGTAATCAGGGCAATGTGTTTGCAAAGCTGCATTATTTATATTGAAATATTTCACAGAGAAAGGTCAGGAGCAGAAATTGAAGGTTAGCAGCGAGTGAAACACCAGGGTCAGTATCTTGGCAAAGCTTCGAGGGCTGCAGTTGCCACTGTATCGGCTGTGTTTGGAAATGACTGCATGGAACCAGCTGCTGCCAGTGACAGATTTCTAGGGGAAAAATGAATTCAGTGATTGGCTAAGTCCAGTGGCAGACTTCAGGGAAATGGAAGATGGTCACCCAGACCACAAACCAATAACAGCCAGGCCACACAAAGATGCCCCTCTAGATGGCTTCCCATCATTGGTTGCTAAGCAATCATCCACCTACTCTGAACCATGTATCCATCCACCCACCCATCCATCCATCCACCCACCCATTCACCCATCCATCCATCCATCCATCCATCCATCCATCCATCCACCCATCCATCCACCCACCCACCCACTCACCCATCCATCTATCCATCCACCCACCCATTCATCCATTCATCTATTTATGCATTGTGATGGTTTGTATATGCTTGGTCCAGGGAGTGGCACTGTTGGAATAGGTATGACCTTGTTGTAGTAGGTGTGGATGTGAGCTTTAAAACTCTCATCCTAGCTGCCTGGAAGCCAGTCTTATCCTAGCAGGCTTCAGATGAAGATGTAGAACCCTCAGCTCCTCCTACACCATGCCTGCCTGGATGCTGCCATGTTCCACCTGGATGATAATGGACTAAACCTCTGAACCTATAAGCCAGCCCCAATTAAATGATGTCCTCATAAGAGGTGCCTTGGTCATGGTGTCTGCTCACAGCAATGAAACCCTGACTAAGACATGCATCTACTCAACTCATCCATGCAATATCACAATCCATCCATATACACCTAGTGACACACAAACTCATTATAAGGCTTTGTTCACGCCCACTGTGAGAACTACACATGGAGCAATGACCTGTTTTCACGTGTCCATTCTCTACGTATACCTGTGCTCATTAGAGGCAAGAGTGTGAAATGCTCTGTTCTCTGATGTATCCTCTGCACCTAGATCAATAACTCATAAAGCTGGTTTTTTCCCAGAAATATGTGAAGATCTGACTCATCTACTAAACTAAGCATCTATCTGTAAAGCTGTCATCCATCCATTCGTTTATACATCCATTCACTATCTATGCATTTACCTACCATTCATCCACAAAGCCATTTTCGTCCTATCCATCCACCCATCCATCCATCCATCCACCCACCTATCTAATCCATCCATCCACCCATCTATCATCCATCTATCCATCCATCCATCCATCCACCCATCAACCCACCCACCATGAGTCCATACACACATCAACATGTAAACATTGAACTCTGGACAATTATGGCTGGTGTTTCTGACTTTGGAAGAAACGGGATTCCTTCCCCACATAAGAGCAGGAGACACTGGTCACTGGCTTTCCCAAGCTTGAGGATCAGCTAAGGCCTCCGAGAAGCAGAGCAGTTAAATCGTATTTATCTAGTGTCTCTCAAACCAACTTGACCACAGGACCTTTTTATATGGGGATGGTAAACAGTGCCAACCATGGCAGAAGAAGGCTAAATTCTCAGCACCCTAAGCATCATTTTGGCTTTAAAGGGCTCCAGATTAAAATGTATCTTATATGATGTCTTTTATAGCAATGCTGATTCCAGGATCCTGGATAGAGTACTAAGTAAGCCATGCATTCATTCTGCAAGCATGTAGTATGTATGCCCTGTCACATGACCAGCTTCTCTGTCTGCATCAGGTACAAAGGAAATGACCCTTGTTTGTCCCCACAAGGTGGCAAAGAACTGGTTCCTGCTGTAGTTCACCCCTGCTCTCCTCCTGTAAGTCTGGTTTATGTTGATGTTTGGTTGTGTGGTTGTTTGTTTGTTTGCTTGTTTGTTTCTTCATTCATGTTTGGCTGGGACCCCTGCTCAAGCTCACATTAGCTGGGAAACTCCCCGTCTCCCTCCTTTCCTCAACCTTGTCCTCAAGGAGAAAACTCTGGATGACCCATCATCACCTTAACCTATGTGTCTCCAGCAGCCTACTCAAGAGTACCCACCCAGGGCCTCAGCTTTTGACTGTATATGGGCACAATCCTAGCTTCTAGCTAACACATCATCACCCCTCACCCAAGATCTATAAGACCCCCCTCACCTTAGCTCAAGCACAAGAATTCCCTGACCCTGTTCCTTGGAACCAGTGAACCCTCCCAGGAGTAGCACCTAGTAAACTTGAAATTATAGGCTTTTAACCTGGTCTGATATGGCCTGTATTTGCATCCCAGAGAGAGAGGGAAGGGGAAGCCTATTAGGTTTGGTCGGTTGGTAGGTTAGTCAGTGATTGTTTGTTTGTTTGATGGTTGGTGGGTTGGTGGTTGGTTGGTTGGTTGGTTGGTGGTTGGTGGGTGGATGGGTCGTTGGTTGGTTGGTGGTTGGGTGGGTGGGTTCGAAGTTGGTTGGTTGGTGGTTGGTTGGTTGGTTGGTGGTTGGTGGTTGGTGGTTGGTTGGTTGGTTGGTTGGCTGATTGGTTGGTTAGCTGGTTGGTTGGTTAAGTTCCCCCTGTGTAGCCCTCACTTGCCAGGATTAGAAGAAACAGTGGGAAGAGAAAAAAGAACAATGACCCAACCATGATGACAACTCAGCCCAGGGCAGCTTCTTCCTGGCAGGGAAGCCAGTCGAGCACCCTGGCTGGGGAAGGCTGATCTGCAGCAGAGGAGACAGATACTCTGAGGCATCTGTTCTCGGCCTTCCCATGGTGAGAAGTCACTGAGAGGCAGGTGAAAGAGGAAACAACACCTTCTGCCCTCCTGGGAGCCACCAAGGGCAGAGACAGACAGGGTGGCAGTCCCTTCTAATCCCACCCAGATCACAGCCCTTTAACAGCTTTCAGAGGAAATGACCAGGAGACTGGCACCTTCTTAACATTCCTAATGAAGCAATTGGCCCACAAGCCGATCTGGCCCCAGAACAGTGTCTGGAGTGCAAAGCCTCCCCCGGCCTTACTAGGCCTGCTTAATGCAAAACTGGTAAAGCCATTTACAAGCTCTCAAAAGCAGACTCATGAATAAAAGAACAACACTCGCACACACCACAAGTGCCCGGTTTCTATGCATCGCAAGCAGCTCTGAACAGATCCTGCACATGCACAGCTCTACCTTCAGCCAGCCCAGGGCTCTCTGGGCAGACAGCTCTCCTCCAAGACTGCCAAGTGCCAGGGAACAGGAAGGTTAATCTCCCAAGCATTGCAGATCCTACAACCATGCCACCCCAGGAGGCCTTGGATGGCAGCTCTAGGGTGGAGATACAGAAACATACCCCAGCTGCCCCTACCAAGCACCTGGCTGAGCTGTTGACTCTCTTGCTGCAAGCACTGCCAAGGATTTTAGGCTCTCCTGCCCCCACTAAGCCAGCTTTCCGCAGAAGATCTCCAACCATGGAGACAAGGCTGGTAATGAGGTGTCCCCTCTATCTCCAGCATTCTCAGTGGAAGGCTGCTCTCTAGCAGACTCTCTGCTCGTATAAGTGGTGAAAGTGGAGACAGAGTCTGTCAGTCCACTCCCAAGAGAGAAGCTGCTCAGAGGATCTGTCCCACACCAGCACTCTTCATGAGACTCTTAACAGGCCGAGGTCTGTGCTCACAAGAACCAAGCATTGCTCAGTCAACTCCTATCCTGGAGAGGAGAGCAGGACCTGGGGCCATGCACTCCCAAAATGCCATGTCGGGCAGTCTGTGGCCATAGATCACCAGCCATCACCAATGTCAGTATTTCTGTCTCCCCTTTGCTGCCTCGGGCCTCTTGTATGGCAGCCTGTCCTGAGCACTGGCCTCACAGATAAACAGACAAACTTAGAAATCTTTCTTGCAACTTTGACTGGTATTAATCTGTCATGGGCAGCCGGGGGCAGCATCTATGTCCTGACTGTAATAACTCCATATTGAGCAGCCTGAGGTGTGATTTATTAACAGTGAGATCTTACAAGTTAGCCACTATTGACAAATGGCAGTAATTTTAGGCACCCAAGATCGATACCCTCTAATCGAGTCAAATCTCAAGAAATTAAATTAGAGTTCAAGATTCCAAAATTGACCCCAAACTAAACAAATGAACTTGTGTAAAATTTCCCCACCCCCATGTGTTTGGATGACATGGGAGTTACTGTCATAGTGATATTTTTATTTATTTGACAATAAGTGATTTGTATTGGGAACCATTACATTGTCTGAGCAGTGGGCTTGGACCCAAGTGACATAGGACAGCGTCGTAGTACCTTCTGCCCCATTCAGGGCCATGTTGGAGATAAATTCCTTCCAGGCCTGTCACTTCACCCAGCTCATCTCGCCCACAAGAAAACAACCATGGCCTATGACTCATTGCAAAGAACAAACCAGATCTCAGCTGTGTCTCAGGGAGGTGACCCAAGACCTTTCTTCATCTCCTAAATGGCAATGACAGCAGCCATTCCTACCAAGTTGCCGTGACATTAGCAAAATGACTGTGTGAGACCAAGCTACATGGTTGGCAAAAAGGTATGAGGTAAACTGGAGTGCAGCTTGATCACAGACAAGTAGGCCACAATGCCTGGTGAGTGCATATCAGGGGACACACACTTCCCTAGGATACACGATGTCTATCAAGCTGGCAGGTGACCTGGTGTGACCCCAGGTTCTGCAGGGACTTCCCACAAGGCTTCGCTCGGTGAACAGATTGGGAATTAGCCCCACTCTGGTGACTCTGTCTAATGGATTCCCAGCAGAGCTCACAGCCTCTTCTGTTAATCTGTCTGTAATGCAGCAACCTTAAGAGAGGAAACTTAAGGAGAGAAGGGTTTGCTTTGGCACATGGTTTCAGAAAGTATCAGTCCATGACTGTAAGGGAGATCATAGCAATAGGACCAAGCGTTATACAGTCATGGTGATCAGGGATCTACGGTCATGGTGATCAGGGACCCAGAATCAAGCTAAACTTCAAAGTTTAAAACTGCAAAGTGACCTATCCTGCAAAGTAGGCCTCACCTTCTATAAAGGTTTCATGGCCTCCCAGAACAGCAACACTCAACTGAGAGCCAAGCGGTCAAGCACAAGACTGCTGGGATCGCTGCATGTTTCTTTGTCTCTCTGTCTCTGTGTCTCTTTGTGGTCTCTCCTTTCTCTATATGTGTATCTTTCTCTGTCTCTTTGTATCTCTGTCCTTTTCCCTGTTTCTAACTCTGTGTCTTTGTGTCTCTCTACCTCTATTTGCATCTCTGCCTCTTTGCCTGTCTTTGTCTGATTTCACATATGTCTCTCTGACATGCTTTGATGCCTATGTGATGAGCTGGGCTGACTCAGGCATGAACATTAGGCTTTATTGACCTTCTGAGGACAGGTCAGAAGCCATCCTAATCACAAGCTGTAAGGACCGGATGCTACACAGGTAGCTCAGTGTCCCTGGATAGGTGATGACTCACTTCCCAGCAGGACACAGGATAGAGCAGCACACTGTGACATTTTACTGTGCCACTTCAAATGTCATGTCGCTTGGAATTTAGAAAGCATCTAGTTCTGGAATTTTCCATTTCATATTTTTGGAGTATGGTTGGCTGTGGGTAAGTTGAAGCTTCAAAGGGGGAAACACAGGTGTGACAGGTGTGAAGGGTTTCCTGTGCAATAGCATGGGCTGAAGAAGATGGGGCTGAGGTGACATATGGTGAAGGAGATGAGGGCTGAGGTAACATGAGGTGAGGGGACAAAGACTGTGGTAACATGGGATGAAGGAGATGGGACTGAGGTAACATAGGGTGAAGGAGAGGGGGGCTGAGGTAACATGGGTTGAGGGAACAAAGGCTGAGGTAACATAGAGTGAAGGAGATGGGGCCTGAGGTAACACAGGATGAAGGAAGTTTAGGCTGAGGTAACGTGGGTTGAGGGGACAAAGACTGAGGTAACATAGGGTGAAGGATATGGGGGCTGAGGTAAATGGGGTGACAAGAACAAAGACTGAGGTAACACAGTGTGAAGGAGGTGGGGACTGAGGTGGCCACAATGGAGCTGCTGTCAGGGCAGAGCCTGGCATCTTTCAGATGCTGTAAGCACAGCAAGAACAGAGCAATGGAAGTACCACATCACAACAACACACAGGGAAGGACTAGGCTGTGCCGCCATGTACAACCCTGAACACAAAGAGCTGAGCCACTTGCTGGGTTGGGCTGTGTGGAAGCAGCAACCCCAGCTCCCAGGGAGCAGGGGTTCCATTTTACTCAGGAGAATTTTTCTCCTCCACTTGCTCCTTCTCCTGCTCTTCTGATTCTCCTCTCTTTGCATCCATCTATGTACATATAGATAGATGCTCAATAGGTAGGTAGATTGATGAGTGATAGATATATACAGATATATGCATCTGCATATAGATGTTTAATAGAAAGGAAGATAGACATGTATATATACATATACATGTATCTACACATAGATGGTCCATAGGTAGGTAGATAGGTAGGTGATAGATATATACTGATATATACAGGTATGTGTATCTACATATAAACAGATACTCGATATTGAGGTAAAGAGATGATAGTTATCTACATATGTATACATATATATGTATATACATACATATATATATGTATCCACATATAGATAGATACTCGATAGGAAGGTGGGTAGATAAGTGATAGATATCTTCATATATATATATATATATATATATATATATATATATATATATATATGCATCTATTCATCCACCCATCGAGCTGTCATCTCTCTAGCCATTTCCTGCCTATCTATATATCTCTGCATTTATCCATAATCTCTTATGCACCTATCTATCCATCTATCCATGCAACTCTCTGCCATGCAACCATGTATCAATCTATCCATCAAATGTAACACACACACACACACACACACACACACACACACACACACGTATTCGAAACAAGCACTAAAACACAACATGGAGAACGAAGCCACACTAAGCTCTTTATTACATTTGTGTCCCTACGTACATTTCTCTAAAGTGAAAAAAACATTTTGCCTAATGTTGTTCTACTGAAATAGCTCTTAAAATAATTTGGCAAATGCATCTTCTAGAATAAGCATATCTTTCCCTAAAATAACAGGACCAGGGTTGTCCTGATTAACTGAATAGTCTATTAAAAAAAATTAAATAAATAAGTTGCCTTTGGAAATGATGCAATGTTTAATTTCAGGTTTTTTCGACTATTGGCACCTGGAGGTAATTTCAGTGGCTCCTGAAATAGGGCACAGAGGTGCTTGTGTCTGAGATGCCAGAACCTGTCCAGCCTCTGGCGGGCCTCTCCAATGCCTCTCCCTCCCTGTACAGGGAGCAGACATCAAGCCTCATTACGGAGCCTGCTGTAGCTCAAGTGGATTTAACTGGAATTTACTAGAAAAGGCTGATTCGGCAAGCTGGGAAAACGGGTGCTCGGAGGCTTAATTTCTCCTGTCTTAAGTAACGTCTCTTATGAAGAATTTATCCATGCCATGTCCCTCCTCCCTCTGTCTTAATCTATCTGCGATGACACCCCTGCCAGGCTTGCACTTTTGGCTCTCTGGTTAATATTCAAGCTCTTCATTATTCATGGGGCCACCATACGTCCACAACCACAGAACATCCCGCCCTTGCCTCGCCTGACAGGTGCGCGCTGCTGTCTCTGTGCCCTACCTCTTTATCTTCAATCTCTTAAATCAGCCATAATGAACTGAATGAGGTAGACTCTTCCAGAAGCCATGTGTTCTGGAGAAAACTTGTTAAGACGGCCATTGCTGGCATGTCAGAGATGTATGGGCGCGTCTCTGAGACGCATCAGAATTTCACACACGACATTCCAAATCAGAGTTCAGCCTTATACCTCAAGGATGATCCCCAGGAAGTGCCAGGAGGTAGCCAGCCTTGGCTATGGCTCCATTCTGGGCACTGTTTTACTTCAGACACCAGATATGAAGCTTACAAGTTTAGAAGCTGCACTCGGGGTCACGAGACCTGAAGCTGGACTCCCAAGTTCTCTCGCATGGCTGGCTGTCTTTGGACTCACAACCTTTTCTAACCGTCATTGTCTTCACCCAATGCTAAGAGATCAGGCAAAGATAAGTAGATGTCCTCCGGCCATCCCTATCTGAGGCAGAGCTATCGCATAGCCAATGGCCAGTCAGGAAGAATATGTGGCATCGCAGCTAAGAAGGGAAAGAGTGGGTGTCTGTAGATTGCCTCAGAGCCTCGGCGCCACTCAGCCCTGCGCATGTGCCTTGGCATCAATCCATCCTCAGTACAGCCACGGGTGAAATATGAAAGGTTCCCTTGCCAGCCTGCCCACACGCTCGCACTGCTGTGCCCAGTATTTATGGAGACACCCTACCCGTCAAGGGAGACATACGAGCTACATAAATACAAAAGGATAAGCCGGCAAATTCCAAGATATACTAAAGGGCTATAAACCAGGCTCCTGGGCTGGGGCTGGATCCAGGGAACGTGTGATTAAGTGTGACTTTGGAAAGTTTTTTTGGATTTATTCCCAAAAGCTCCTTCACCCAGAGGCGTGGATTTCCTGTTGGCCCAGATGGTGCCTTGTCATGAATCAGAGGAGGAGAATTTGAGTGGTGGCCAAAGGAGCCCGGAAAAACGGAAGTACCCAAACCAGAAGGACTCCCAACAAATTAAAAGTTGTTACCACCTGTCCTGTCTGAGACTCAGGAGGTCTGCTGTAGGAGTGTTCCTCACAGCAACCCTTGCTGGGATGTCTCCCTCAGTGCCTGTCTCCACTCTGGCTCTAACTTGACAGGTGCCTTACTGGGCATCTCCCGCATTGGGCTGTGAGCATGAGCATGAATGTGAAGGGACACTTTCCAGACACAGCAAGCCTCAGCTAGCATGGTGGAAACATGTGGGACAGATGAGCAGATTTAGAGACTGAGTCACATCTGAATTGCAGGTCCAAGAGCTCTGATGGACAGCCATCCATAGACAGCGTGGACTCCAGTCCACCACAGGGAAGAGGATTGTCTGAAAGGAGGGCTCTGCACACCATAGCATCATTCCTCCTTCACCTGAGGTGGGGCATAAGTGCTGCAGAGGGGGCTCTCAGACAGCCCTACCCCCATTCCTCTATCCCAGGTTCCTGGGCTTCCACTTCCTAATGGGAATAACACCTTTCCAACAGATGCGTAGACTAAATGAGGGCTGGAGTGTCTTCAGCGGTACCTAACTTGCTCTAATTAGAGGCAGCTTCCTCCACAGCTCCCCAGTGTGTTTGGGACAGCCTCACTGGTCCACCTGGTTAAGGCTTCATCCTCAGCTTGGTGTACCTGGCATGTGTGGGACCTTTCAGAGGCAGGGGCTGGTGGGAAGCCTTGAGGCCACTGGGGATTGACCAGTGGGAATCCGAATGGCACCTAGGCCTCATGGGTAAAGGTTTGGTTGTCATCTCACAGAGCTTTGGATAATGAGTCTCTGAACCAATCGGGGAGTTGAGATGAACCAGGAAAGGAAGTGGCAACTGTGGCAGGTAGAAAGAAGGGGTCCTGGTTAACTGCGGGAGGTAGAAAGAAGGGGTCCTGGTTAACTGTGGCAGGTAAAAGAAGGGGTTCTGGTTAACTGCGGGAGGTAGAAAGAAGGGGTCCTGGTTAACTGCGGGAGGTAGAAAGAAGGGGTCCTGGTTAACTGCGGGAGGTAGAAAGAAGGGGTCCTGGTTAACTG